>JAVYJV010000070.1:0-147108 GCA_034509755.1 Anisodus tanguticus | reverse complement strand
TTTCTTTCCTAAAATCACTTGTTGTTTATTTGTCAACAATAAAGCTTTTTATACTTATGTTTTTACCTGTTGAAAATAAATGGGTGCTTTATTTAGGTAATTTATTTTTTTATAAGAAAAATATTTTTTAACTTTATTTCTAAAAGCTAATCAACTTATTAACTTTTAATTTTTTTAGGTGATTTCTCAATCAATGCTGGTGGTATAAGAACTTACTTTTTACTCTATTTTTTTTTATGGGGTTTATGGACTATTTTTATTATGTCTTTATACCATAAATCAAATTATAATCCAAGATATAATAAATGGCTTATACCGTTTGTTGATTTATCAGATCACTTTGCTATTGATAAAGAAAAAAAAGCAAAGTTTTTTAAATTTTATCGTTTAATTCAAAAAATATTCTTTACTGTTAAAATACTGAATTTATTTTTTTGTACTTTAACAATATTGATTATCTATTTAGAAAAAATTAATCTTATTCAATTTGTGTCTTATGGTATATTTTCGCTTGTTTTTAATGTTTATAATATTTATGTGACACAAAGTGTATTTTTTACATCTCATTTAATTTTATTTTTAATACCTTATTTTGTTAAACTAAGATTTACTTTTGTTACTGAAGAATTTGAAGAGTATAGACATGATGTTGAAGATTTACATTTAGAAGTTAACATTGAAAAATTGAATTCGATGATTGAACATTATAATACATTGTGTCGTGAATTTATTGAATATAATTATTTTTTAAGTTATATTTTTGGTTTAAATTTAGTTTTCATAACAACTTCAAGTTGTTTATTATTATATCTTGTATTTTTTACTGAAATAACCTACGTGTACTATGGTTTTTACTTGTTTTATTTGGTTTTTACATTCATAACATGTATATGTGTTCCATGTTATTTGGCAATCAATGCTAAACATGAGGTAAAAGTTTTTTTTTAAATTTAAAGCTCAAATATTTTAGATAACTCATAATTCATTTACGTTTTTTTTTTTTAGTACTTTAAATTAAATTTGAAGAAATCTTATTTGAAATAGCTATTTAATCCGATTTATTTTTTTAACTTTAAAATTATACAAAGCTCAATTGAGAAAGTTAAATCATTCAAAAGATAGTTAACATTTTATTAATTAGTTCGAAAAAATTAATTGATTTTATTTATTAATTTGCTTTCAACTAAAAATATTAAAAAATTTTTATTTTTTTAGGCAAAAACTATTTATTCCATAATATTTCGTTTAATGTTATTCAAAATTCAAATCAAAACTAAATATAATTTAGTTACAATAATAGAAAATCAAAAAACTGAAAGACTTGGTTTTTCTGTATTTACTTTGTTTCAAATAAATACTAATAACTTTGTTAGAGTAAGTATTTTGTAACTTAAATCCTAAATATTTTTGACTTTATCTTAATTGTGTAGTATCTTCTGGAAATATCATGTATGATTTTACTATTGGTAAAAACTAATTATTGATTCAACTGATTGGACTATATTTTGATTTTTATTTTATCAATATTACTGAGTTTAATTTATAGAATTTAAGTTATAGAATAGTAAAAAAATTTAACTTTCATTTTTAAGAGTTTGTAATGTTTTTGAATCAACTTTTAATCAACTGACAATAAAATAATATTAAAATAATTGAAAAAAGCATCTTTTATTTTTTTAGGATTCAAAATTTATCACTCTGTAGAATAATTAATTTTTAAAATTGTAAAGAAAGAATACAACAGCTTAAGAAATGGTGAAGAACTTATTAATTAATTTATTGTGAATTGAAGAAGCTATAAAACTATTTGGTTCAACTCTTTAAAACGTAAAAAGTTCGTCATAAATATTACATTCTAATCTTTATAAAAATCTAAATGAAATTAGAGATTATTTTTTACTTTAATAATTTAGTAAGAATTGAGATGAACTTAAGAAAAAATGAAAACAATCTGATTTGTGATTGAAAATAATGTTAATATAAATAGACAATACATCTTCTATGTAATTATATCTTTAAATAAATAAATTTAGTTGCTTTTTAATCTTCTACAAATGATGGCTTAAATAATTAAATAATTCAAAACTATATAAACAATTAATTATCTTGGCTAAAGGACAAAACTTTAAAAAAATTTTTTAAAATTTTTAAGAAAATTTATGATGCTAATCATTGTTTCAGTTGAAACTGTATGTTAGAATGGTAGATTTATAAAACAAAGCTTCAAAAGTTTTTATGAAAACCAAGCTTTGTAATTAAAGTTATTTTTTGAAAATTTTTTGTTTATTTTAAAATTAACTTTAACTATAGACAAAAAAATTATTTTTAGAGAATTCAAAATTGATTGATAGTTTTATGGATGGTTTACAGTAATTTAAATACTTGTTTGATTTAATTTGAAAAAAGCGCTTAAATTCTAAATATATATTTTAAAGAATTTTTCTTTAATAATATTTTCATTTTTTCTATTAATGTGAGTTTATTTGAATTTAATTTTTTTTCTAACTAGTTGATATTGATAATCTTATCTTAATACCGAAAATTGAAAAAAAAATACTTTTAAATATCTTTGAAGAAGATTTATTCAAATTTTTTTTGTTTTGTAAAAAAGGAAATAGTTTTATAACTGCTTGTAACTTTTTGCTTATGTTTCATATACTTGTAAGTGTTTTAAAAATAAAATGGTATATATCAAAATAACTAGTAGTGTCATCTCAAAGCGTTACCTAGATTGTTCTTTTTTTGATTTTTAATTTTTTTTTCATCTAATTCTAAGGTTTTTTTAAAACATTTTTCTAGTTTAAATAAAGTTTAATTAAAATTTGCCTTCTAAAAATTTTAATTTTTTTATTTGTTTTAATTTTTAAAAGAAAATTTTTTTGATTTATTCATTGTTTTAAATTACGCACTTTGTTTTTAGACGCCATCTGATGTTAGTTATTTTATTTTATTCTTTAAGTTGATTCTTTTTGTCCGTTTTTTTGTCTTGCTCATTTACAATTTTCTTTTTGTGTAAATAATTGTGCATTTTTTTGTGATCAAATTTTATTGTTTCTAAGTGTAATTAAGTTATTTTATATTTAGTTTATTTTTTCTAATACTTTATCGTTAATTAAAGTGAGTCTTTTTAATTATTTAAATATCTAATGTTTTATTAAGTTTGAGGAAAAAAGTCATTCTAAAAAAAAAAAAATTTAATTCAAATTGGTTAAATATGTATATTAGCTTAGTTTTTTGGTAAATTTAAAGAATTATTTTGTTTTCTTTTATTCAATTTTTCTTTTATAATTAAATATTTTTTAGATTTTCTTTCTTTTTTTCAAAAATTTTTTTAAAATAATTGAAACTTAAAAACAGAAAGCGATGATGAAAATTGATTGAAAATTATATTATATTTAGAATCATTTGTTAATTAATTAAATTAAAATCATTAATTTTTTACTGAACAAAAAAAAATTAATTGAATCCTAGTGAAATACATTTTTCTGAAAATGGTTTTCTTGAATATTTTCATATATAGTAGAAAACAATAAAATTTTTAGAAAAGAATAACAATTTTTCTTATTTCTAATAAATTAGATTTTTATTATTAGTTTTGAGTTTATAATAAAAAAAAATTTATTTTAAATTAGATTTACATGAAATTTTTCTTTAGAATAAGGATGTTTTGGTTAGTACAAACTGATCTTAATAATGAATACAAATCCACTTTTTTTTTCAATTAATGCCATCTCTAATATTGTAAAAACGTTGACCAAGAAGAATTATAAAAAACAGTTGTCTGAAACTCAAAGGGTAATTTTAAATTCTTTTGTTTTTTAAATTTAAGGCTTAATCTATGTAAAGTTGGTGATACGGTTTTAACTAAATTCTAATCAATCGCTTAAATCTTTAAAATTTATTTTTTAAAATCTACTTAGACTAATTTACATAATTTTAATGTCTTTTTTTAAGTAAAAAATTAGCTTTCTTTTTATTGAAAAAATTAATTTTTTATCAAAAATTCATAACAATAGCTTGAACTATGTAGTCGATAAATTTTTAGCTTAATAATTTTCTCTTAGAAAAATAATAAATTCTTTAATTGAAAAGCTTGATTTAAATATAAACGTTTTTTTTTCCATTTGTCTCATAAATAACTTATTTATACAAATTTAAAGCTTAAATTAACTTTTCTTTGTTGTTATAGTTAATTAATAATTTTGGTTTTGAATGTGAACGCCATCTTTATCGTTTTTTATTTGAAGCTATTTTGAATACCCCTCAGACAGACACAAACAAACTTAATTTGTTTCAGCAACTTTATACTGATCTTGGTAATTTATTTGAAAAGCAAAATTTTACATCAATTCTTGACTTTGCTTTAAAGAAAATAAGCGAAGATAATTCATTTAAAACTAATGAAAGTAAATTAGATAAAGAACTAGCTCAAAAAATTTTTGATTTATGTAAATGTTTGAAGTTTAGTGAAATACAAAAACTTTCTGTTTATATTAGTTTAAACGTTTTAGATTTAGATAAACGTGTAGATTTAAAAAAGTGTAAATTTCAAAGTGAAACAGAATTATCTCATTATATTTTAAGTAAACTTATTTTAATAAGCGATCAAGAATTCGTAGTTGAATTGATAAGTTTGATAAAACAAGGTATTTATTCTTGAAATTTTATACAATTGAAAAACTAATGTTTTTTTTAGAACTTAAAATTGATACAGAAAACAAAGAACTATCTTCACATCTTGTAGATTTGTTTTTGGATGGTTCTAAAATGGAGGGCAACCTCCCAAATAATGCAGCATCATCATTAAATGATGATCAAATAGCTGCTATGTTAATAAATGAAAACACTTTTCAACTTTGTTCAGAAAGTATAAAACAATTTAATGTCACGCCTAAATTATGTGCGACCCTTTTATTTGCATTATGTGATACAAGAACCGAAAATGTACAGAATAGAGGCCAAAAAGAAGAAATCGACATTTTGTCTAATATATGTAGAGAATTCTTAACATCTAGTTCTCCTTTAACAGAAATTATTCAGGCCATTGATAGCGAAGCCTTTATGAATGTAAACACAAAAATTATTAATACTAAAAGCTTTGTAAAAACTAGTGTCCCATTTCAAATATTTTGGCAATTCTGTATTAATTTATGTAACACCGATAAGCAAGGTAGTGTTTTTAAAATTTTTTTGTTTGTTTTTTACTTAATTGATTTTTTTAGGTATTGCTTTGCTTGGTATATTATTTTTTAGTAAAGTATGGACTTTTAATATTCAATTCCAGTTTGGATTTATTTTAAATTGTATAAAAAACCAGTTAGTTGGAAAATTATTATCAGCTAACTCAAATTCAGAGTTAGGACTCACAGTACCTCATTTAGATTCTTTAAAATCACAACCTGATTTTGAAATCAATTCAGATATGAGTAATTGGAAATATCAACGTGTATATCAAATTTTGATAGAATTAAGTACAACAAGTCAACTTGAATCCCCTTTATATCCATTAATAATCGAAATATGTAGTTGGCCAATTCAGCATTGTCCAGATATTTTTGCACTTGGTTTACTGAGTGTAAATACACCTAGCCCATATACATGTAAAAGTGAACTTTTAAGTTCTACAATACCTTCATTCTTGAGCAACCATCCTAATGCTGCCATTATTTTACACACAATTTGGAATTCTAGTGGAGAAAATAATTCAATCAACTCTCAAAGCCAATCAAATCAATGGGCTAAAAAAGTTTTATTACAATCAATGTGTGAATATTATATGAAAAGTGAATTCGATAATGAACAGCCTTCTCGTCTTTCAAGAATTTTAGATGTAGCACAAGATTTGAAAGCATTAAGCCTTCTATTAAATAGTGATTGTTATCCTTTTGTAATTGACCTTGCATGTTTAGCATCAAGGAGAGAATATTTAAAGTTAGACAAATGGTTATTAGATAAAATCAACAGTAATGGGGAACCTTTTATCAATGCCTGTGTCAAATTTTTGAACAAAAGATGTAGTGTTTTATTAAATGGGCCTAAGTCTTTAGATCAAAATCAGCCTCAAATATCTCCAAATTTACCATCTGAAACACTTGCTTTAATGTTGGCTTGCTTGCATCAATATGTTTTAAATTCTTCTAATGGTATAGTTCAAAATCTAAAAAACTCTATGAATATGTCTATATCACAAGAACTTAGTGAAACAATTTTAACTATGGTTGCCAACTCGCCATTTATTTTGCAGAAAGCAACTAGACAAGCTCCTCCAGGAGTGTTAGGTTCTAGCAATCAAAGAACACAATCTTCAATTAATTCTGCATCAAATAGTTTAAACACTTTAAGTAGCTTAAGTGATTTAAATTCAGTCTCTATTGGTGGAAGTGTAAATAGCTCTTTATTAAATAATAGCAGAAACAATTTTAATCTTAATAATATGGTACCTCAAAACAACTCACCTTTTTCAATGGTTTTTGGAAATTTACCACAACAGTCTAACACTGATAAAATTCGTAATACTGAAAATTTCTTAGATCAAAAAGTAGCACCTGAAATAGAAAAAGAAGCCGATACTTATTTTCAAAGGATATACAATCAATCATCAAATGGAAGTATGACTGTGGATGAAGTTTTAGATATGTTAAAAAGGTTTCAAGACTCTCCAAATAAAAGGGAGAGACAAGTTGCCTATTGTATGTTAAAAAACTTATTCAAAGAATATCGTTATTTCCCTCAATACCCTGATAAAGAATTGATGATAACTGCACAACTATTCGGTGGAATAATCCAAACTGGAATTGCAAAGTTTATTCCTTTAGTAGTAGCTTTGAGACATGTTTTAGAAGCTTTAAAAAGTCAACTAGGCAGTAAAATGTATTTTTTTGGTATAACTGCTTTAGATCGTTTCAAAACAAAGCTTAAAGAATATCCTTTATACTGTCAACACTTAATGAATCTTTCTAATTTTTGCGAGTTTCCTCCTGCATTAATTGAATACGTTAATTATGGAAAACAATCTCAAGACCCTCCATTCAGATCTAATATATCAAATGTTCTTCATCAAGAATCAAATTCCCCTATTCAACAAATATCTTTAGCTAAAAACTTAAATCAGTCTTTACAAGGGGTTTTGCCTAATAATACATCAGTTAATTCAATGCAAATGATGTTACAAAATACTATCTTATCCAACCAGCCAAAATCTGTTGGACAAAGTACTACTAATCCCCCATCTTCTGTCTCTAGTTCCTCTGTTTTAATTGGAAACACCACGCAACGTCCATCGATAGCAAATGCAACAAATATAGATACTTTATTAGCAGCGGGCGATAACGCTGTATACAAAGCACCATCTGAAACTATTCAAGACAAAGTTGCTTTCATTATTAATAACTTATCCCAAATGAATTTATTACAAAAAACTGACGAATTTAAAGAAATAATCAATAAAGAAGAAACTCTTTATCATGATTGGATCGCGCAATATTTTGTTATGAAAAGAGCTAGTATAGAACCAAATTTTCATTCTTTGTACGCCAATTTTATTGATGTGTTGAAAATTGATGAATTAACCAAAACTGTTATCAAAGAAACTTATCGGAATATCAAAGTTTTATTACGTAGCAATAAAGAGATTGCAAATTTTAGTGATCGTAGCTTATTAAAAAATCTTGGCCATTGGTTAGGATTGTTAACCTTGGCTAAAAATAAACCTATTTTAGCTATTGATTTAAATTTAAAATTTTTACTTATTGAAGCTTATCATAAAGGAATTCAAGAGCTTCTTTATGTGGTACCATTCATTGCTAAAGTTTTAGAAAGTTGTGCAAAATCAAAAGTATTCAAACCTCCAAATCCATGGACAATGGGAATTGTCAAAGTTTTAATAGAATTACATCAAGAACCAGATTTAAAGTTAAATCTAAAGTTTGAAGTTGAAGTTTTAAGCAAAACATTAAACGTCGACATCAATGAATGGATTGGAAAAACTCATGTTTTAAAAAATGAAGAAATAATGAACAGAGTAATGAGTCAACAGCAACTTTCAGGTTGTACTTCAAAACATCCTCAACAGCAGTCTGTTGTTGTAAATAATAATAATATGCCTGCTCAAGTACAACATTTAGCAACACAAATTAATCAAATTAATTTAAGTCAACAACAAGTTCAACAAACAAGAATTGGACCTTCTATCACAACTCAGCCACAACAACCAGTTTCTCAAAACAGCCAAGTATCTCTTTTACCTCCCTCAAGCGAACATAGTGGATTTTTACCTAATTCTACATCACCAACAATCTCTTCCTTTGCAAATAACCAGTCAGTCATTCCTCAACTTAGTACTTCATCTTCTCAAGTATTAATTGGACCTTCAACAAGTAGTACACGTACATTTAATTATAATGACATAAATATTAACAACACAAACTGTTTAGCACAATTAATTTCAATACCTAATAATTTGCCTTTATTGCAATTTTTGCCTAATTTAAAACAATGGGTGAGAAATGCCATTGAAAGAGCAATTCAAGATTGGATGCAGCCTATTATTGATCGTAGTATAAAAAGCACTATTGGTACTGCTGAAAGTTTAATTAAAAAAGATTTTGCATTAGAAAGTGATGAGAACAAAATGTGTTTAGCTGCTCAATTCTTAATTAGAAACTTAACAGCAGGAATGGCAATGATAACATGCAAAGAAGCTTTGTTCGTTTCAATAAAAAATGCTATTGCTAATGCTTTCAACAACTCTCCTAATGTTGCAAACAAAGATTTGGTAGATGCTACTGTTAATACAATTGCATTAGAAAACATTGATTTAGCTGTATGTTACATTCAAAAAGCAGCGATTGAAAAAGCAATTGTTGAATTAGATAAAAGACTTGCTCCTGGTTATGAAAGCCGTCGTAAGGCAAGGCAAGAAGGCAGAAGATTTTTTGATTCAGTAGCTTTCAATTATCAAGCTGAGCGTTTACCTGATAAAGTAAAATTACGCGCAGGCTCAGTCACTCAACAACAATTTCAAATTTATGAAGAACTAGGCAAAAATATTCCAGGGTTTAGCTCTACAAATACAAATCAACAACCTTCAGCTAATAATTCAACTATGATGATGGATAACATGAGTTCTTTAAATAATAATTTAACTAATCAATTAGCTCCACAGTTTATGAAACAAGTATCAAATCAACCACCTTTATCTAGATCTAATAATCAGATGTCTATGAATGTTAATGTACCTATGATACCTGGTCAAAATTTTGGTAATGATGTTAATACAAACGCCGGTGTTGACCCTACGTTTATAGCTCTTTTAGACAAGCTCGTTACTGAATTAGATACTCTTTTACAACAATTTGTTCAAATAATGCAACCAAATACTTTAACTAACTCAATGCATTCAATTATAGAATATGTAGTAGCAACTAGAAACAATCCAAATGATGTAGTTAACACAATAGCTCTCATTCAAAAAGTAATAGATGTTTTGAATCAGCTTGTGATTTGTGTTGATAATTCTGTTTCTACTGAATCTAATTTATTAATAAGAGCAAGAGATCTCTACATCGTGATTCTCAAAGGTCTAAACGAGATTAAAACCTATGGTTCTCAATGGGTTACAAGACAAGTTACCAGGATTGTTTTAGATCGTATTTTAACAACTGGATCTAATACACCACCATTACCTGATGAGTTATTCGATACGTTGCTACGTTCTGGTTTGATAAATATACCATATTTAGATCACCACTTAGTTTCTCTTTTCGAATCAACATCAAATCCAATAGCATTAGCATTTACTTTACAATTTGTTAAAATGTATGGTCATACCGGTATACATGAAAGTGAAATCCCTAATATAATAACAGCTTTAGTAAAATTAAGTAAATCTTGTACCACAAACCCTTTATCAGTAGAAATTGAGCAAATTTTAGACGGTTTCAGATCAAATAATTCTGTCTTTACAAACAATTTAACTTTGAATCAAAGTGACATAAATTTTCAAGTAATGCAGTCGACTATGAATCATCAATCCAACGTAGAAGCAGATTCATGTGAATTTTTAGAAAAAACTGAAAAATTATTGAGAGAATGGATCAATTTATATAACTCTCCAACAAATTTAGATAAAGTTTTCACCCTTTACGTTCAGTCTATGAATCATCAAGGTATATTAAAAACAGATGATTCTATCACAAGATTTTTTCGATTATCAACAGAACTATGTGTGAACCTTTGTTATAGGTTTTTACGAACTCAGTTTGTGAAAACTCAATCCGTAGTCGATATGCATACAAAATGTTTTTATACTTTAGATGCGTTTGCTAATCTTATTGTAATGCTCGTCAAGCATAGTGGATCAAACACAGGAGCTGCTACAGAATCTACAGCAAAATTAAATTTATTAAACAAAGTATTGAATATAATTGTTACAGTAGCAATTCAAGATCAAGAAATTAGGGGTAACAATTTCCAACATTTACCTTACTTTAGAATATTTTTCATTTTATTTATGGAATTGACATTAGGACCTAATAACTTTTGCCAGCAAAATATCACTTCATTGCAGCATCATTTAGGATTTGGTATGATCCAAAATCAAATTGAAAATCCATTCTTTGAAACAATACAATTTCAAGTTTTAAATGCTTTCTGTCAAACTCTCCGTGCTCTAAGACCCAATAAAGTACCATCATTTGCTTTTGCATGGTTAGATTTCATTGCTCATCGTACTTTCATGGAAAAATGTTTGAATGGTATAACTCCTTGTAAAGGATGGCCTCATTATGCTCAGCTACTGATCGAATTAATTAAATTTGAAGCACCATTTTTAAGAAATGTTAAATTGCCTAAATCTGTTGAATTTCTATATCGTGGTACCTTAAAAGTATTTCTTGTTCTTTTACATGATTTCCCCGAATTTTTATGTGAATATTGTTATGAATTATGTGACGCAATACCATCAAATGCTATTCAGATGCGCAACCTTGTTTTGAGTGCATTCCCTCGTAATATGCGTTTACCAGATCCATTTACACCTACTATGAATATAGATACATTACCTGAAATTATTCAGCCACCAAAAGGGAATACATCAACCCTCAATATATTAGCTACTGTCCCATTCAAAAAAGATTTAGATTCTTATATTCGTAGTAGAAGCCCAGTAACTTTTTTATCTGATTTGAGAGGTTATTTGCAACAACCGGCGTCTCAACAACAGACTGAAACAAATAAATATAATGTCCCACTAATGAATGCTTTAGTTCTTTATGTTGGCCAATCTGCTATTGAATCAATATCACCTAGATTTATTAATATCACGACAATAGCTCATTCATCACACATGGACATTTTTCAAAACCTTGCTGTTGATTTAGATACTGAAGGTAAAATATTAAATCTAAACAATTAACTTTTTATAACTTTTTTTTTTTTTTAAAGGTCGCTATTTATTTTTAAACGCAATCGCGAATCAAATGAGATATCCAAATTCTAATACTCATTATTTTAGTTGTACATTGTTATATCTCTTTTCTTGTTCTGAATCTAACACGGTTGCTATTCAAGAACAAATTACAAGAGTTTTATTGGAGCGTTTAATAGTTAATCGTCCACATCCATGGGGTTTGTTAGTTACATTCATTGAATTAATCAAAAATCCAGTATTTGAATTTTGGAAACATGATTTTGTGCGCTGTGCACCAGAAATTGAAAAGTTATTTGACTCTGTTGCTAGAAGCTGCATGCAGCAGCAACATAAAACAACTACGCCAGCACAAATTGCATCTGAAAGTATCAATCATGCTGCAACGGCTTAGTTTTTTTGTTTTAAAATCTTGTTTATTATACTATTTAATTGTTATTATATTTATATATATATATATTTTTTTTGTTTTCAATTTTCAAGATACAACTACAAAGATTTTAAAAACTAAAAAAAGACTAAATTGAAAATTTCAAGAAATTTTAAGAAAAAATTATTTTTTTAACTAGAAAATATTGAAAATTATATTTCTATCATTTTTAGGTAAAAATAGTTTTAATTTTGAACTGTGAAATTTCATTGTGATCTATTTAAAAGATGTGTTAACATATTGTTTTTGAATTTTTTGTTAAAATTAGTAATGAACCTTGATTAATTGAACATGAAACCAGATTTTTTAAAATAGATTTTTCATTTTTAAAATGTATTTTTCACTTTTAACTTTTGTAAATATTCAAATTTTTGTAATTCAAATACGATATATATATATATAAATATATTTTATGATTAATTATAATAAATTATTTTAATTATTGATTTTGCATTGAAATTAAGACTATTTTATTTAACTTTAAAGCCGACTTTTAACTGCGGCTTGTCTTTCTTTCGGCTTAGTATTCAGCCGTATTTCACAGTAAATAAAGTAACTTGTTGTTAAAGAATTTTTGTTTTTTAAATCTAATAAAATTTTTTTAAAGATAACTAACTGTAAAAAATTTGCTTATTTTTTAATTAGAAATGTAAAATCATAATTTTCATTTTAATGAAATTGAAATATTTCCAAATCTTCATTTAATAAAATGTTTATTATTGAGAAAATTTGGTCTAATAGTTTTATAAATTAGTCTTGTGAATATTTAAAAATAGGATGGATTTTACTGATGTAAAATCAAGTAAAAAAAATTTCCTTGATAATGCCAAAGCTGCTAGACAAGAAAGAATGAAAGAAAAAAATGCAAATCGTTCTACAATTTTGATACAGGTAAATTAGTTTTTAAGATTAATGTTTTTTATTAGTTTTTATTTCATAGGCTTACTTTCGTCGTTATTTAGTTCGTAAAAGACTAAAAAAAAATTTTATTAATAAATTTGATCAACAGACTTTAATTGATGAAAATGGAAAAATTATTTTTATAGAAGCTATTAAAGCATTTAAATTGTTTCAAAAATTTCTTTTTGTATATGATGAAAATCACAAAGAAAAATTTGATACAATATGCAAATATATTATTGCATCGATGATTGATTCTGAATCAACTGAAAGGTATTTTTTATTTTGATTTATTTTTAAAAAACTTTTCAACTTTATTTTTTTTGTTAGCAATGTCAAAATTGATTATACAAGTGTATGTTTAGAAAAAAAATTAACTTCATTTTGGATTAATCAAGTTAAAAAAATTTTAATTATTTGTTTACAACTTATGAAACAAGTGAGACTTGAATTAGTTAAAGATCAGAATTCTATGATGTTATATTTAAATGTTTTAATTAATTTAACTTCATGTAAAACTTGGAAGATTTTTCAAAAAAAGTCACAAATTAGTAATGATCCATTATTTGTAGTTGTTAATAGATTTTGTTCAAGTATTCTTGATTATTTAGTTAAAAATAATTTTTATTCAACAATGAATGAAGTATTGATGAAATCATTTTGTAAAAATCGTTTGACTATGAAAAAACCTGCCTTAATAGCAGCAATTACACTTTCTTTGAGACCTTCTTATTACTCTGATTTAAATGATCAAAGTTTAATTCTTTTGATTAAAAATATTTTTACAGTTCCGGGATTATTTTATCAAGTTTCAATGTTTACAAACGATAATTTAAGTTTAATAAACAATGAACTTTTGATAAAATGTCTTAATATTTTAAATGATGATAGCTTTAAAGATGAGCTTATTACAAACTCTGATGCAAATTTATCTTTATTCATTTTAGGAAATATTGTACAAATTTGTTATATAAAAATCAAAGTTTTATATGCTGATGAAAAAATAATTAAAAACTTTGTATGTCTAATTAAAAAAACTTTAAGTAATTGTAAAAAATTTGTTAATAGCAATGAAACTAGCTTTAAACATTGGCACCCAATACTTGGTTGGTATTCTCAAAGTATTGATCAAAGGTTAATATATTCAGTTTTTATTTTTTCTATTTTTAAATTATTATTTTTTTTTAGGTATCATGATTCGTTTCAAATAGTAAAAAACCAATTAAAAATTTTATGGAGTGATAAAATTATTAATTTATTTTTTAAAAATTTACAAGATGATAGTTTTATAGAAATTCTTAAAAATGAAACACATTTTTTTGATTCTTCATTGAAAAACTCAAATAACGAAAATCTTTCACCTGTTTATAAAAATTTATTTAGAAGAGCTGCGAACTTTGTAATTAAAACATATCCTATTTCTGATACATTAAATGGTTCTCTTTTATTGAATTATAATAATTCTTTTAAAAATTTTTCAAATAAGGAAATTTCTGAAATTTGTAGTATTTGTTCCATGTATATTAATATAATGAAAACGTTTACATTGTCTAGGTTAGATATATTGACAAATATTTGTTACCAAGAAAAAATTTTGATGAACTTATGGGAAATAATTTGGTTAATTGGTGGTAAAAATAATATAAATTTTTTTATTAACTGTATTGAAACTAATCCTAATGCTAAGTCTCCTGAAATCCAATTATTAATTTTAGTTTCAGATTGTTCTTCTCATTTAATTAAGTAAGTTTTTAAAATTTTTTTCTTTATTTTAAATAAAATTAAATTTTTTTTTTAAGAATATTAGATGATAAAGAGCTCTATGAAAACCAAAAGCCATTTAAAGTTCAAGATTTGATTCAAATCTCATCATTTTTAAATTATTTAATTTTTCATATTATTTATATAAGACAAATAGATTTCAAAGCTACAACTGAATTAGAATTCTTTTTTAATTCAATTCATACATTATTAGTTTTACTTTATTATCGTAATTCTATTCGTAATTTTGCACATAAAGATCATTGGTTAATTAAAGAAATCAGATTGAATAGTTTTATGAAAGAGCTAGAAAATGGAAAAAAACATTCTCAATTATTAATAAATAAAATTCCTCATATAATACCTCATAAAGAAAGAGTCATTTTATTTAGAAAATTTGTTGCTAAAGAGAAAGAAATTTTAGGATTAAATGATCCTCTTTCTGATTCTATAAATTATACATTGATTACAGGTAAGTTCATTGAATTTTTGAAAAAAAAGTAAAATTTTTCTAAAAATTTTTTATTTAGTTCATAGATCTCGTATTTTAGAAGACAGTTATCAAAGATTAAATATTTTAAAACCTAAAGTTTTAAAAGGTACAATAAGAGTCAAATTTATCAATGAACAAGGTTTAAGTGAAGTAGGTATTGACCAAAATGGTGTATTCAAAGAGTTTTTAGAAGAAACAATGAAAAAATTTTTAGATCCTTCTTTGAACTTATTTGCAGTTACAACAGAACAAAGATTATATCCTTCACCAACATCAAATTTACATGAAAATTACTTAAGTTTGTTTGAATTTGCTGGTAAAATGTTAGGAAAAGCTGTTTATGAAGGAATCGTAATAGGTAAAATATAATTTTAGCCATTTTTTTCAGTTTTATGAATAACAAAGTTTTTTTTGTTTAGATGCCCCATTCGCTTCTTTTTTTTTAAATCAGTTATTGCCTCAGATATACAATATTAATAATTCTCAATCTGGTAACACTCAAGAACAACTTTATTCATCTTTAGATCAGTTGTCTTCTTTAGACCCAGAACTTCATAAGTCTTTAACTTATATAAAACATTATGAAGGAGATGTTGCTGATTTAAATTTGACATTTTCTGTAGATGAAAATTATTTAGGTAAAATTGTAACTTATGAACTAAAACCGGGAGGAAAGTCTATTAATCTAACAAAAGATAATAAAATCAGTTATGTACATTTAATGGCACATTTTCGTATGCATAAACAAATAGACAAACAATCTAATGCTTTCGTAAAAGGCTTTTGTAGTATTATTACACCTGAATGGTTAACTATGTTTAGTACTCCTGAATTACAAAGATTAATTTCAGGTGATAATATTCCAATAGATTTAAATGATTTACGTAGGCACACAAAGTATTATGGAGGTTTTCACAATAATCATCGTCTGATAAATTGGTTTTGGGATATTTTACAAAACGACTTTTCAAATGAAGAACTAGGTTTATTTTTAAAATTTGTAACTAGTTGTTCTAAACCTCCTTTATTAGGTTTTGCTCATTTACACCCTCCCTTCTCTATAAGATGCGTTGAAGTAAGCGAAGATTTAGACATTGGAGATACCGTAGGATCTGTTGTAAGAGGTTTTTTAACAATATCAACAAATGGAAGATTCAATAAAGGTAAACGTAATGAAAATTCTTTGAGACTTCCATCATCTTCAACTTGCTTCAATTTACTTAAATTACCAAATTACCAAAAAAAATCTATTTTGAAAGAAAAATTAAGATATGCAATAAATAGTAACACTGGCTTTGAATTATCTTAATTTATTTTTTAATTGTTTATCACTTATTAAAATTGTATTTTGTAAAGTTTTAATTATTTATAGATACAAATTCGAATATTACCAAGTATTGTTTCGATTTGTAAGTTTATATTTAGAATTTTTATTTTTTTAAAGATTATTTTAGATAGATAAAGTTTTTTTTTTGAAGTATTTCAAAGAATAATAAACTTTTACATTTGTTTTTTTGGTTCAAAAAATTTTTTTGTTATAAACTGAGCACAAAAGGTTTTTTGGAACTTATTTACTTGACATGTTTTTAAATTGACAGCTCTTGTTACACCTCAAATTTACATGACCATTAAATAATAATTAATTGTTAAAAATCTGATTTTTTTAAATATAAAAGCAATAAATGATATTCCGTAAAGTAGCTTTAGATCATTTAGAATAATAATGATTTTAATAATTTTTTTCAGCATAAAAATGCATAGAAAAACAAAATAGTCTACAAAAAAAATTTTTGTAAAAATTAAAATGCAAATTTTTTGAACATAGTCTTTAAGAGTAACCTGTTTTAAGTTCATCAATTTATGAATATCAAGTTTAATAATTTTATTTATTTTTTTTTTGCTATTAAAAACTGATATTTCAAAATGTTTCAGCTTAATTATCTTAAGAATTTATTGATTCAAACAAAAAAAATCATTAATTTAATATTATAAACCTAATCATTAATTTAAGTTTTTAAATAATATAAACTGTTAATTTAAATAATAAACTGCTACGAGATCGATTCAAAATAAAATTTTTTTTTAATTTTTAGAAAAATTTAGAAAAATAACAATTACAAAGATATCTTCTTATTTAATTATTTATTTGAATTCACAATTTAGTTTTTTCAAAGATAGTCAGTTTTTAAATTTTTTTAAATAAAGTTGTTGAATTTTTACTTAATTATTTCATTTACAAATATACAGCAATTCTAATCATTAATTTAGTTTAAAAAAAGGTTATTTAAATCGTCTCTTAAAATGTACAGCTTTTTTTATTAAAACAATAGACTGAAAAAAGTGTTGATTAGTCAAGTATAGTCTTGACTACATCTATGAATTAATTACTTTTTTTATGCAAAAAATCAAATATATATCAATCATCCTATCAAGCAGGTATGCATAATATATATGATCAACAAATGGCATATTTTTTTTTCTGGCAGCTTCCTTACAATGAAGTATAAGGTCTGGGTGAAAAGAATAAGTATTCTCAAAAAACTAAATAATAGCTATACTATAACTGTCATTAATTTTCTGAAGTTTAAATGTTTATTGGAAAAATTGAAAATTTTTCAATTTATTGTAAGAGTATTTCACAAGTTGTAATGCATTTGTTTTATCTAAGAACATAACAAACAAGAAAGAATATTTTTTTTATAACCTCAACGTTAAATTTATAAACAAGTTTTTAATTTCATTAACTATTCAATCATTAGAATTTCTCAATCATTTTTTTAAAATTTATTTACAGATTTTTCTTATAAATAATTTGAATTAAGTAAAACTTATAATTGGAGCTAATTTAAAAAAATGTTTTAAGCTGCTAAAGTCATTATACAGCTTAAAAAAATGTAGATGTTTAATTTAATTCAAATTGTGGTAAAAGTTAAGTGAAAATTAAAATGTAAATGTCACATTTATAAATTAAACTTATATTATTTTTTTCAGATTGAACAGTCTATGTGATAATAAAAACATTTTTACATGTTTTGTCTTTTAGTTTATTATACTTTGTGAATGAATCAATATAATTCAGATAAACATAAAATTTTTAAATTGAAATTAATTTGTTGTTGTTTTTATCATTTGGTTAGGTTAATTTAAATTTTTTTAATATTAAAAGTCATTTACTTAAGTTTGTTTATAAAGTAAAAATATTTTAGAATTAAACAATCCACTTTATTATTCTATGGATTATACATTAATTAAAACTAAACTTTGAATTTAAATGATTATAACATTTTAATTTTATTAAAACAAGTTTTAAAAATTCAATAAAAATATTATCAACTGACAAAATTTTTTTTGTTATTGCTTTGAATAAACAATATTAATAATTGTTAATGAGATAAAAATCAAAAACAACTTAATTTCTCTTTGAATTTTTCTCTTTTAAATAAGCAACTTAATACATATGAAACAATTAAAATAGAAATGATGTCGATATTAATTTTTGATTATTTGTTTAAAACTAATACTAAAGTAAGAATTTTTTAAAACTTTTAAAGTAGTTTGATTTGAATGTTTCAACTTTAAGATTTATGTTTTCACTTTATTTTAGATTTTTTTTTAAATAGATGGCAGTTTTAAATATTTTTTAGTCGAAATACTTTAAAAAATAATAAACTTTTACACCTGTCTTTAAGTTTTTTTGGTTTTCAAGAAATTTTTTTTGTTATAAACTGAGCACAAAAGGTTTTTTGGAACTTATTTACTTGACATGTTTCTAAATTGACAGCTCTTGTTACACCTCAAATTTACATGATCATTAAATAATAATTAATTGTTAAGAATCTGAGTTTTTTAAATATAAAAGCAATAAATGATATTCCGTAAAGTAGCTTTAGATCATTTAGAATAATAATGATTTTAATAATTTTTTTCAGCATAAAAATGTATAGAAAAACAAATAAGTCTACAAAAACATATTTTTTTAAAAAAAATGCAAATTTCTAAACATAGTCTTCAAAAGTAACCTGTTTTAAGTTCATCAATTTATGAATAGCAAGTTTAATAATTTTGTTTATTTTTTTTTACCATTAAAATTGATATTTCAAAATTTTTCAGCTTAATTAGCTGATGTATTTATCAACTCAAACAAAAAAAAATCATTAATTTATTATGAACCTGATCATTACCATTGAAGTCAATTTACTAAACAATTAATTTTTTTAAGATTAATTTTGAACAAAAATTTTTTTAAGTTTTTAGACAAATTTTCTAAAAAAGCTTATTGAGTTCTATTTGATTGATAAAAACTGGTCTATCATATACAACAATTTTTTTTGTCAAAATTTTTTTCATTAAAGATAATTATAAACGAAAGAATTTTTAAGTAACCTAATAAGTTAAATCAAATACTATTTCAATAGATTCAAGAACTAGTTTAGATTTAAGCAAAGCTGTTTCATTTTTTTTTTTGGTATAAAATTTTATTTAAGTTTAGTAACAAATACATTTGAAAAAGTACAATGTTTGCTAAAATTATAATTTTTTTTTAAACAGACCATAGCATTTTTTGGAAGAAAACTTTATTTTAACTTAGTAACTTAGTTTTTAAAAGAGTAATTTAATATACTTATTTCTTAAACATTTCTTTTTTTAAACAAAAAAAAACTTTTATAAATAATAAAAAAAGAAATTCATTTGGTTAATTAATTTAGTTCCAAAAACAATTAAACTACTAATATAATAATTAAGATTTCAAGAAAAAGCTTTGTTTTTTTATTATATCAAATGTGTTTGCACTTTGGAATTTTATAACTCAACTGAAACTTTCATCTTTAATTGAGCGCGATTAAAAAGATGCTTTTTTCTGCAAAGCTTGTAATTATTTTTTTCTTTTTGGTTTTTTTAAATATTTCAATTTTAGTTTGAAAGGTCATTTTAAAAAGTGAACTAATGCAAATTCCAAATAAACTTATTCTACATTGATAGTTATCAGACAAAAAAAAACTTATATTCACCAACAGGTGTTCATGTTACGCAATATAAAAATGATCAGTTTCTACCTTTTTTTTTAATTTGAATAAAATTTAAGTTTTTTTAATTTTTGACCACAAAGTAACCAAAATTAATTTTTTTTTTTTGAAACTTTTATTCAAATATAATTTAAGAGTTTTTATCATAAATTTGTTACAAACTTTAAAATCTCCCCTAATTTATATCATTTTTAGAAAAATTTTTTTATCTAATTTAGAATACTTTATGGTTTATTTAAAAACAAATTTTTCTTAACTTAAAAAATTAAAATAAATTTTTTTTTAAATCATTTAGCTGTGATAATCATAAAAATTATCGTAAAAAATCTTTATGATTTTTAAAAGATAACTTAAACAATAAACAAGCCTTTTCGCGGCTAGTTGAAAATGGTAATTTTTTTTTATAACTTGAGATGACAAAAGCTAAAATATATTTTGGTAAAGAATTTTTTTTTGAAAACGGTATTTTTGATACAATTTATTTTCTTGATTTTTTTTTCAATTTTTTTTCTCAAATTTTTTTCTTAACTTTTTTCAAAAATACATCAAAAGTTTTTTAAATTAATTAAGTATAAGAAAAATTTTTTTTGAAAAAGTAATTCTTTTAGACCAAATTTTAAGGTAAAATTTAAAAAAAATCACTTTAGCTTAGGTATTTTAACAAAAATAGAATTTTTTTTAATTAAACTTTATAATTGAAAAATTTAGTTTAAAGTTTTGATACAAAAAATTGAATTCATGTTCAAAAATTATCAATGTTTCGTAAATTTTTATTTGACAACCATTTATTTATATTAATAAAAGATAGTTTTTAATTTTGCCTAAACGACTGGTTAACGAATAGTTAATAAGTCAATTTTTATCATTTCAAGTAATTGTAAACTTGTTTTAAAAGTAAAAATTTTTATTTAGTTAAGAAAAAGTTTTAAAAATAAAGTTAAAAAGCTTTTTTTAATAAAAATAAAGAAAAAAACATCTAATTAATTAAAAAAAATCATTTAACAATTGATAACATTTGAAGAATTGATGGTTTCAATAGAAAATTTTTTTAAACATTTTGGTGAGTTTTATAAATTTATTGAAAGAAAATAATTAAAAAATATAATTTATAACTTTAGACCTAAAAAAAAAATTCTTCTGTTAACAAAACTTAAAATTGCAACATCGATATAAACTTTATTAAAATTGATGAATTAGAATTTATATGATTTTCTCAAAATACAGAATCTTCATTCTCAAAACAAACAAGATAAAAATTTTTTTTAAATCTGTTGTTGTCACACAACTTTAAGTAAAATTAATTTATTCTAAAAAGAATTTGTGCTTCTTAACAATTCTTATCCTTTGAAAAATCTTTTGATTAAGTTTTAGCAATTGGGCTGTCAAGTTGATTGTAAAAAATGAGTTTAATAATTAGAATTTTCATTTTGATAAAAAACTTAATTAAGTTCAATCATCTAAATTTCTTTTGAATGTTAAAATAATTTATTAAAAACTTTTTTATTTTAAAAATTTTAATGGTAAAAACAATTAAAGATTAGAAAGAAATCTATTTTATTAAACAATAAATTTTCATCTCAGGTATAGTTTATGGACGTTTTATAAGAAAAATATTATTAGTTAATTTTAAAAAATATTAACAAATTAAGTTAAGAAGACTTTGATTTAAAATTTTTTTTATATAGAGATTAAAAAACAAATAAAAGCTGATGAAAAAGTCAAGTGATAATTTTTTTTTTTTTTTGGTAACTTGATGCTTTTTGATTTAATCTAAAAAGCGAAATTGGTGACAAGTCGTGAACATCAAATTTTAATCAAATTGTTGAATTGTTATTTTTATCTGTCTAATTTTTTTGGGTTTGTCATTCTTAGAAAAAAAATTTTCCTGAAAAATTTTCCTAAAAAATCTTTTTTTTGTTTCTTATATGAATAGTTTGTTTAAATATTTGGTAAATTTTTGAAATGAAGATTTAAAAATAAAAGTATCTTAACCATTAAAATAGATTTTAGATAAAAACAATAAATTAAGAAAAGCCGCAATAAAAAATTATTGTGGAAAAAATTTATGACTTCATCAGATAAGTAAATGTATTAAACTTTAATAAGATCACATTTAAATATTTAAATTTAACATCAATCTTTTATTTTAAAATGTTTCTTAAAGGTGAAAGTTAAGAGTAAATTTTTTTTTTTTTTTTTTTTTTAATTGAAGTTACCTTGTTGGAAAAATAAACCGATTTGTTTTTAATTTAAAATTATGTAAAAAAGCTTCTGAAAAAACAGCTAGTTTTGAATTATTTAAATTGCGATTCATTAATTTTAATTTAAAAAAGTTGATTTTTAACTAATTGATCTTGATGTATCAAATTAGTTAAAAAAAAAAACTAATTTTTTTTTGTGTTCAGTAACATTTAGGATTATTGTCATTAATACATAAAAAAATAAAAAAGAAGAAGAAACAATGAAGTAAAGTTGCTTTAAGTTGAAAACCTCGAACTAAAACAAACAAATTTATAAAAAAATATTTTTTATCTTGATCAAACTGTAAAGGTCAACTCCCAATTTCATTAGGTGACATATTTAAAGTAATTTTTTAACTGACAAATCGTTTAATAAAATTTATTTAATTTTTTTAATTTAGATGTCTGTGCAGATAATTTTAAATTTTCATTGTTTAAGCCTAGAAAAAGTTTTATAAAAAAAATTTTTTTTTTTATGAAAAAGTTTTCAATAAAAGTTTGAGTTTTAATTCTTGATATATTAGAAACTATTTTAAACAAGTACTATTTACTTGTTTTAAAAGTTAAATATAATTTATTTTTTATTAAACAACATTAACTTTAAATTAATACTCTTTTTTTACATTATTACTCAATATAATACTTTAAGCAGTTGTTGCAAAAATTAGATACTTTAAGTTTATTGAATTTCGTTTTAATAAAAACTTTCAAGTTATAAACTATAAAAATATTTAAGATGAACTTCTCATTTAATTTTATGCAAAAATAAATTTTTTTTAGTTAATTTAAAAAAAATTCAAAAATAAAAAGCTTCAAATTTATTTAGTTACTACTTTTTTTGATAAAAATTAAATAATAATTTTTTATTACAATTTATTGACTATTCTTATTAACATATTAATCAACAAAAACTATTTTTTTTTAAATACTTGATGATCTTGATTACCTGCTGTTTAATTAGCTTCTGATCATCAGTTTAAATAATTAATCAATTGAATAATAAATATTCATTTGTGTATTTATAAATGAATCAATATTTTCTAAATGAAAAAAAAACTCTGCATGGTCCATTTTTTTTTTCTTGATGAGAAATTAATTACAATTAATTTGTAGTTTTTTAGAAAAAAAAAAATTTTGGAAATTTCAAGACTTTATTTTCAAAGACAATTGACTGCTTTGATTGAACTTAAAAAAAATTTTTAATTTTTAAGTTTATTTTTTTAGAATTAATTTTCTGAAAACATTTTTCTATCCTAAATCTCCATTTAAACTATTAGTTAAAACTTCATGCAGTTTTTGTTATAGTTTTGTCAAAATTTTGGTTTTAATTTTATCATGTTTTTAATTAAAGTTTAAAGATTATTTCACTTTTTAATATTTAAATATTAACAGATTTCATATAATAGTTTAACAAATTTCTCATAAAAAGCATCTTTTTTAATTAGTAAAAAAAAAATTTTCCTCTTCTTAAAATTTTATGTCAAAGTATTAAATATACTTGTTTTGAGCTAAATTTTATTAAAAAAATAATGAAATTGAGTAAAACTATAGTGAAAATAATTAAAAAAAAAAGCTGAATAAAAGTATTGAAAAAAAGTTAACTAAGTTATTTAAAACTTGAAGTATTTAAAAATTAGTATTAAACAAACATTAGTGAATAAAGTTGAAATCAATTTTCAGTAAAGGAATAAATAAAAACCAAATTATTTAAAAATAAACAAAAAAAAAACAAAAGAGTTCAATCAACTAATTTAATCAAGACATTAAGAAACTTCAACTAAAATAATTAAAGTGAATTTAATACTAAGCATAACCCAAACCATCGTTTTTTTTTTAAATATCCTGTATCAACATATAAGATTGAAGACACTTTTTTACAGTGTTTTTTTTTAAACAAACACTGAAACAGAATAGATTGACAGGTAGAAGGTAAAAAAAACTTGTTGCTATTTGTTTATTTATTATTTTTATACATTAAATTGAGTGGTAACAATGAAAGTTATGTGATATTAGAAAAGCTTTAAAAAGTTTATTTCTAGTCAATTTAAATGTGTTTGTTAAGAAAATAACTTTTATATCACTTAAGCTAAAAAAAATTTTTAAAAAAATATTTGTTTAAACTTCAAAGCCATGGAACAAGTTAAAACTAACATAGTGATTAATTAAAAAATGAATTATCGTCAAATCTAAACCAACCTTTTTTCTTAATTTTAAGTATTTGCGTCTTGAGCACTTTTTAAATATATAGATTATTTACATCTTTTAAATACTTATAAGACATCATATCTTTACCATTTATATACTTAAAAATTTTTAAAAAAAGAAAAAGGCTTAAAATCGCCATTACATACCTCTAACCTAAATTAATAAGCGATGCAAAAATGTACTTACAATTAATTTTTTAATTAAAAAAAACGCGTTGAACATGCATTGAATTTGTATTCTTAAAAAAAAAAAGAAGTTTTTAGCGACAACTTAAAAGACAAAACTAATATTAAAATCATTTCTTCTTAATTAACAAAAACACAAAAAAGTATCTTGTTAAGTAAACGATGCGCGGTGTTAATTGTTAAAAAAGTGGTTTTTGGGTATGAAAGGAAGGGAGATAGAGAAGATTAGAATGAACTGAGTAGATGTTAAAAAAATTTAATCAAAATAATAAGGATATTAAGTAAAGAAAAAAAGTTTGATTTTTCAAATGATCTTTATTTTAATATTTAGGAAAATACATCAAATAAAACATTTTAAATTTTGATGTTTTTTAATTTTTTTTTAATTTAAAACATTCTTTATATAAATATATTGTTTTAAAATATTTATGAGTACAGGAACCAAAATCTTGAATTAGCGTATAACTAATTGGACATAAAAAAACACATCATGAAGCTTAAGGAAGGGAACTGATCATCATAAACGTAAATAATTTAATTTATTTATTCAAAATTAACAAATTATTAAAAAAAAAGTTTTAAGCCCAATAATTAAAACTTCTTAATAAAAGATGCAAATTAAAGCTAAAATTGAAACTAGGAAATTTTTGGTTTTAAAATTAAAATAAAAAATTTTAAATTCAAAAAAGATGAACAAGATAAGTAAAAAATTTTCAAAAAATAATTGATATTTTTAATTTCATTTAAATAAATATTTAAAAACTAAAAATCATTTCAAGCATTAAAAAAACATAAAAATATCTTTTGATACAATTTAACTTGATGTAGATCTGTGCTTATTAAAAAAAGTCAAACAAATTAAAAATTTTTGTGTCGAACAAATTCATGAAAAAAATTTTTAATTTGTTGAAAATATTAATTTTATTAATTTTTTTCTAATAAGAAAGAATATTTTTTGTCTGAAAAAAATTTACATAAATTTTAGGAAAATTTGATTAAAAAATTCAAAGTTGAAAAAATTATGTTAAAATAAAAATTATTCTGAAAAAGTATAATTAAAATTTAAAAAGTTTTTTTAAAAAGAGAATTCAGAAATAAAAAATTTAAGAAAAATTTTTAGAAAATTAAAAAACAAAAAAGAATTTTAAAAAAATTAAAATAAAAATCAAAAATAATTAAACAAAAAAACATTTTTAATAATGACGTTTATACAAATAAGCATTTGAAATGATTTTATAATTTTGATTTTTTATTTTGTTTATAATTATGGAAAATTGTACATTAAAATTCATAATTAAATAGTACAGATTTGAAAAGATTATGTGTAATACAACAATAAGAAATATTTTTTTTTAATGAAAAGTTTATTGCTTAAAAGTTTTTTTATACAAATTTAAACCGGAAATTGTATGTGTTTTAATTTTTGAGAAAAAACAAACACTTAAATTAACTACTGAAAGTTTTTTTAACACAAAAAAACCTGTTAAATTTAAATTTTTTATAATTTATTAATTAACTTTTTAATATCTTATTTGAGATGATTTAGATTTTACAAAGTTAATAAAAAAAAATGTCTAAGACAAAAAACAAAATTAGCTTATGATGAAACTTATAATTCAACTAAAAAGTTTATTTTTTTTATAAATAAAAATGGTGTTTTATAATTCGATTTTGAAGAGAATAAGTGCTTTTGTGTTGATTGAATATTAAAAACAATTATCTGAAATTTATTTAAAAGGTAATAAAAAGGTATAGAATGATTTTTTGTAATACTATTTTGAAATTTAGTTTTTTTTTTTAAAACAGAAAAGAGTAACATTGCAAAATATATAAAATTTCACAATAAACTAAATGAATTTTATATAAAAAAAACTTAATTTTTTGTGTGTAGTGCAGTAATATTTTAAGTGTTTGAATGATAATGAGAAGATGCTGAATAAAAGAATGATGTGTATTTTCTAAATTCTCAAAAAAAGAAAAGCTTGAAAAAGAGGTACTTTTTAATATTATTAATAATAATTTAAGAAAAAAAAAAGATGATTTGCCACTAAAAAAGATACATAAAACTTTGAAAAACTATAGTGTGAATTTAAAAAGGATTTCTTGATTAGACTTTATTTACTATTTTTTTTTTGTAATTTCAAAAGATGTCTAGTTATCTTTAAGGTTGATTAAATTAAAACTTAATAAGGCTATTAACTAAAAAGAAATTCAGTTCAAAAAAACGTTCAGTATTTTATAACCTAATACACTAGTTTATATTTTGATTTTTTTAAACAATTTTTCCATTTAATCATGATCTAATATAATCAAGTTTTTTTTTTAAAAATTCAACAGATATCAACTTTTCAAAATAAAATTTTTTTTTTTGATAATTTTGAAGCACAATTAATAAGAATTTTGTTTTTTCATTTGTTTTTAAAAAATATACATTTTTTTGAACTGTTTTAATTTATATTATTAAATGATTTTCACAAGATGACATTCATTGGTCATTATTTTTTTCTTTTTTAATATAATCAATTATCATTTAACTTTAAAAAAGATTTAATCAATTTAAAGCTTAAACACTCTAAGAGAACATTTTAAGTTTTTAAAATTTGTACTTGAAATCGAGTTTTAAAAATTAAAAACGACGTAAAAGTTTTCTTTAAAGTTTTTAATAATAATTTTTAATAAAAATTAATAATAAAAATTTTATTAAGTTATCCAAAAAAAGAAGACTAAAACATAAAAATGTTAAATTTTTTCTAAGTTATTTGATTACCAAGTTTAAATCAAATTGGTATATTGGCTATAGTTTTTTTTCTAACAGAAATTGAAGCTCAGTTTTTCAAATTGTTGTTTCAAATCACCTTTTTATTTTTTCAAAAACATATTAAAAAGGTTAAATTTTTCTGAATAATTAAATCTTTTTTTGAAATTGCACATTCAATGTTTTTATGATTTGAAAAAAAAAAACAATTTTGATACTATTATTAAAATAAAAATTGCTTAAGATGAAACTTGTGAAAAGACAATGATGATTTAGGAATTAAGAAATTATAAATGAAACTGTTGATGTTAATAAAAAATTTGAGAACAAATTGGATTCTAATAAAAATAATTTCACAAAAAAAAATAAAACATAGCAAACTTTTAGTTATAAACAATGAATACTAAAATTCACGTTCTCATAAAATAATATATTAAGAAAATTTAAACACTTAAGTTTAAAAGTCTTATGAAAAATTTCTTTTTTAAAATTATTTATTTTTAAAAACGATCCAAAATTTTAAGATAAACTTCTTTGTAAAAAAAGAAAATTTTTCTTTTTTATAGATAAATCAGATGAACTAAAAATTGGCACTAAATTCGCTTATACTGATTTTTAGTGGTATTTAATAGCTGAAGTTCACAATAAAATAATTAATTAGAATTAACCATTGTATCGACCATTTCATCACAAGAACTAGATTTTGAAGAAATAACTTGATTTAAATTATTTTCTGCTTCTTCAACATCTAAATCTGACATATAAACATTTGGATATTCTATTTCATGATTAGCTGTACCAGAAAATAAATCTGAAGACTCAGTACTTAATCTGTAAATAAAAAATAAAGTTTAAATTAGTTGCTTTTAAATGATGGTCAATAAAAAAAAGTTTTAAAATAGATGTAATTCACAAATTTTTTAATTAAAATGAAATAATTTTTCTTTTATAAAAGCTTATGTATAATTATTTTTCTAAACACTTATTTACATAACTAACATATCGTCACGGTTCATATTGTACCCTATTACCGTGTCTATTACATGACTTGAGTATTTTTTTTTTCTTTTTAATATTCCTGACCTTTTACCTCCTCAACAAATTTTTAGCAAAAATAATTTTTTTTTTTAAATTTCAATAAGTTAATTATCAGTATATTCTAATAATTTTTTTCTTTACTATTTTCATTAGTCTTTCATTATTAATCATCACCAAATTTATTTTTACAGTTTTCATTTCAAAAGCTTGAAAAAACCAGAATAAGTTAGTTGATTAATCAATTCAAATTCTTCTACTAAATTGATTACTATGTTTGCCGAAAAATTTGACTTGCTTTTTGTCTGCTTTTGTTTGTATCGTTTTTTATTTTCAATTTATTCTTTTATTTTCTTTTTCTTTCTTGCATTCTTTTACCTGTTCAAATTTGAACTTTGATTGAAATAAAAAATAATTAATTATTTTCTTGATGCGCGTTTTTTTCATCCAATAAGCTTGAAAACAACTTTCATCTTTTCTGTTATTCTCTCTTTTGTTAACCAAGTTAACTGAATTCTAACTAATATACTTATTTACTAAACAATTTTTAAAAATCAAACCTAATTAAAACTTCAACAAACAATGGACATTTTTTTACGTTTTTGATTAAAAAGTTTTGCGAAAAAAATTAATTTTTTTTTTATTTTAATACAATGTATGCTATAATTAAGTATCTGTAATTTTAATCATTAAAACCAATATTAAAATTAATCATAAGCTAACATTTACAAAAGAATTAGATTTTAATCAAAAATCTATTTTAGCCACGCCTTTTCAATCAAATACTCTTTTCTTTATGTTTTGATTTTCTTTTCGGCATAATTTTTTAGATTAGATAGCAATTTTGAAATACATTCAAATTTTTAACTCTTAATTACAAAAATAAAAAAAAAACTTACTTTTCTTCACGTTTTTGTTTCAAAATTTGTTTATACTCTGAAATTTTTAATTTTCTTCCATTCAAAATACAAGTTCTTTTTGGTCTAGGTCTATACCTATAATGTGGGTATTTTTCCATATGCAATTTACTAAGACGTGATTGCTCTGCATAATATCGTTGCTTTTCTGTGTTTGTCATTGATTTCCATCGAGCACCTTTAAATAAAAAAATTTTATTTTTTTGTTATGGCTAAAAATTTTTAATGAAACTAACCTAAAATTTTGGATATGTTTGAATTATGCATGTCTGGACATTGTTTCAAAATTTTACGGCGTTCATCACGTGCCCAAACCATGAATGCATTCATTGGTCGTTTTATGTGCTGTTTTGGCTCATTAGAACCTTTAGATTGTCGAATCATTTTGGCACCTAAATTATTGAGATAAATAAAATTTAATTAAAATTTCAATAAAAAAAAATTATTAAAAATGTAGCAGTAAAATTTTGAATCTTGTTTTAGCTATAAATTTTTAAAGGTATAATGTGTTTAAAATAAACTGAAAAGCAAGTTTAACTAATTTTTTTTATTAAGCAAACTCAAGTAGTCAAGTGTAATTTTCAAAAAAAAAAACTTAGCTTTTTAGACTTGACGCTTTGTTTATTTTTTACTTTTTAAATAATGAAGAATATAGTAAAGTAAAAAATTTTTTTTATTAAGATGCAACTTATTGAGTTACAGTTTTAATTAATTTTTTATGAATAAAACTTTTAAAAACAAAATTTCAAATTTAAAACTTTTTTAATAAAGTCAAATAACTAAGAGGCATCTTTCAGAAATTCAATATAAATTGCAAGTTTATCAAATAATCAGATCAGGGTTTTGTATAAAAAAACTTTTAAAAAAAAAGTCTAAAGTGAACACTTTCAATCGTTAAAAACCTTGACAATCTTTTGAAACATACAAAAATTAAATAAACAAATAAAAGATACAAAAAAGTGCAAGTAAAGTATAAGAAGCAGAAAATAAATAATTTTTTTTAAGAAGCAATCGTATTTCACCCTACCTTAATAAAATTAAAAAAAATTTATTTCATTAAGAAGCTTCAGATTAAATACTTTAGCAAAAATTTTTTAAAAGCCTTAAACAAAATTATGTTTCAAGAAAAATTTTATCAAATAAACAATTAAAAAAATTGATTAAAAACTAAATTTAACTAAATGAAAAATCAAAAAAATCAAAAAACTTTAAAAAATCAACAAACTTTATAAATTCAACAAACTTTCAAAAAAAATTTAAAGAAAAATTTGGTTATTTATGATTATTTTAGAATTTAAACGCCGATAAAAAAATTCAAAAATGATGAACTCATTTAAGTTTATTTATAAAACTGAATTCATCGAAATAAAAAAATTAATTATAAAGCTGATCATATTAATTGAAATTAATCTAATGTTTTGAAATAACAATAAATCTATTATCACAATTAATCTTTTTGAAAAATTATTTTTAGCAAAAATTTTTTTAAACAAAAATGTCCTCTTTAATTGTTTTGAAAAAAGTAAATTTGTTAGCCAAAAGATAAATTACATTTTGTTTATAAAAACAAGTTAAGCTTTATAATAATTGGAAATATTTAAATTTAAAGTTAAATAAAACTTATTGTCGCTTGAATTGTTTATAAATCTTTTAAAAAAAGAATTGTTACAAACAAATTATTTTAATTGCCTTAATCATTCAAACAAATTTTATTGATTAAAAAAATTCTTTAAACTAATAAAAATGAATTTTAAAAAAAATTCGATTAAAGTGCTAATCAATTAAATAAAAAAGCTTAAGAAAAAAATTAAAACAAATTGATAAACAAAAATTAAAATGAGTTCATAATTAGACAAATTTAGTAAATTTTATAGCCTAAATTGACGGCCATTTTAAATTGATATCCTAATTATAGAAAGTTTAATTCAAATGAAAATCAATTGTAGTAAACAATATAAATTTAATTGCTTTATAAAACAAAAAGATCTTCCCTTTTTCAATAAGAAAATTATGAAAATGTTAAGATCAATTTGAAAACAATTATTTATAATAAACAATCGATTAATTCTTTTCAAATTGTTAAAAATAAAGAAAAACTAGTGACAGTTTTAGATGATTCAAAAAATATTTATTGATAATTAGAAGATCAAATTGATCAATTAAAGAAATCACCTACAGCAAGTTTTACAATAAGATTGTTATTTTTATTACAAAAAAAATTAAACAAGAATAGTTTTTAGATTCATAATTTTTAGACAAGGAAGATAATTCTTTTTGTAGAATATTAAAAAAACTTTAAGAAACAAGTCTAAAGGTTAATGAATGATAGGGCGAGTCTTTACTAAAAAAAAATTTAGTCTTAGACCAATCTAAAAATTGCTGGCTATTCAATAATTGCTTAGCTGGTTATCACTAGCAGTCGTAAAAAAAATTTTTTCATTTTATTTCTTTTTAAAAACTAATTGAAACAAACAAAAAATCTATTGAATATCATTTAAAAAATTAATTAAGTCTAAAGCTCAACCCTACACAAAAATAATGAAAAACCTATGCAATTGAAAAAGAATTTTTTAAAAGAAATGTAGGTTTCAATTTGAATTCGGGAGAAATTTAATTTTCAAGCTAAAATCAACAATTAAAGTTAAATGATGGCTAACATCTTTATAATGTTCCCGAATTGATCAAATGATTTATAACTTTTAAAGTAAATAAATTTTTTTTTAAAAATAAAAAAAAACTTACCTTCACAGTTTATAGCAGATAAATCATCTTCTTTTGCACGTTCACTATCGTTTAATTGCTCAGCAATCTGTTTTAAATGCTGTTGTTGTAAAAATTGTGTTTGATGAAAAGATCCTGAATTTGAAAATTGTTGATTTCCGCTACATCCAGATTGGCCTCCATTTAAATTATTTAAAGCCAAATTTTTACTTGACTGAGATAATTTTTTACTACTACAATTTAAATTTCCATTAAAATTAACAGCAGATGATTGACCAGCCATAGCTGCTGCTTGTAAAGCAAGATCTAAATTTGAACCAGTGAAATTAAACGGAAATTGATTCTTTAAGTCGTTATTTAAACCTAAAGTTATTTGTGCCATTTGACTTAGATTTGCTAAGCTCACTGAGTTAAGTGGATTAAGATCTAGTTGTTGTTGTAATGCTGCTGCTGCTGCAGCTAAATTATTATTTGCATTATTATTCAAATTATTATTTGTCACATTAGAATGATTACTTTTATTATTAGTAGAAAGATGATTAGGTGATACTGAATGTGTATTTATTTGATTTTGGTTATTTAAACCACTAAATTTTCCTAACGTAAAATTATTATTAGATGTAGAATTCGAAAATGCATTTGCTAATTGACCATATACAGAATTAAGAGAATTTAAAGAATTCAAAGTATTTGGTAAATTCCAAGATGTAAGACCATTTTGTAAGTTTTTACTAAGTGCTGCTAAAGCTGGATTAGCAAGTAAAGCAGCAGCAGTATTATTATTAGTAGAATTATGACTTTGATTATTAATACTACTATTACAACTACTGTTGCTATTGTTGCTACTGTTTAAATGGCTATTTGACATACTATTATTAAGAGAACTATTGTTGCTAGTATTTAATTGTTGTTGTAAATTATGACCAGATTGTTGTTGGTTGTTTGAGGTCATTTGTGAATGATTGTTTGAAACAATGTTTGAAGCTAAATGACTCAAAAATGGAGCGGAAGTAGCTAAGCTTGGAGAAGTTTTTGATATTTGACTAATTAGTTGAGAACTAGAATTTATTGAATTTAGCAAAGATTGATTTGAATTAAGATTTACATTATTTTGTTGTTGATTAAAATCTAATAAAGGGCTTGATCTAGCAGAATTATGATTATTTTGAAACAAATTAGAATGTAAATTTGAATTTGTAGCAACTGAAGAGACTAGTGAATTAAAAGGTGAAGAAGTTTCTAATGATAAAGGAGAACAACCATTAGCTCTTAATTGAGAAATGTTATTTTGTGAATTTTCAGCAAAAGGACTTTGACGTTTATCATTTCTAATTAAAAAAAAAAAAAATTAAATTAAAATAAATTTTTTTTTGTTTTATATTAATTACTTTGTTTCTTGTAATAATCGACGAGATTTGCTGCTTAAATTTAAAGGACAGTCGCTATTTAGTTTTGTTTCTTCTAGTTTATTATTTAATGAAAAACCAATTGATGCTGAATTCTAAAAAAAAAGAAAAAAAGTTAAGAAGCTTAATTTATAAGAAATAACAACCAGACAGGTTTTTCTCAAATGCAATGACATAATTTTATAGCTTTATTTAAAACAAAGTATCAAAAATAAATTTTTTTCTTAAAAAGCATTATTAAGCCTTATTGAGTATTTTAATTATAATCAGTAAATAAAAATATTTCTGTGTTTGAAAGGTGAGCCCATAAAGAAAAATTTTTTTTTGATTATTCAATTTAAAAGCTTTTGTCTTGTAATTGCATTTTTTCATTAAAAACAAAAACTCTAAAATAACTTTAAAAGTTTTGATAAAAAACCAGAATAAATTTAGTTACTTAAAAACAAATTAATTTTGACAAATATACTTTTAAACTTTCATTTAGATAAAAACAATTATTTTATGTTCATGATGCTTTTCAAAAAAAAATACGAAACATTTTCAAATTATTTTGAACAAAAATCAGTCCCTTTAGATTTTCGACCTTCTAAAAATTTACTAATCATTTATACAGAAAAAAACAATTTTTTTTTTATTTTAATTTAAACACCTTAGACACGTGTGTCATTTTTAAAAAAGACATCTTTATACATTGATGTACCTAACCGCAATTAAAATAATTGCTTTTCAGTGTTTTAAAATAACGATGACTAATTTTTGAATGTACTTGAAAGGCTTAAAAAATTTAGATAAAATTTTTAAAAAAACTGATTAAAATTTAACTTTTAAGTTAATATTAACATATGTGAGTTATTTAAATAATTGAATTAAGAACTAAACTTTTTTTTCCTAAAAAAAAGATGAACTCTAATCTTAATCTGTTTTGAAATTATATTTTAGTTTATCAATGTGCGTAGGTTTATCAAGAAAAAAAAGAAAAACATCTTCATTTAAAACAAGAATACGTAAAAATTAATTAAGAAGCTTGAATTTTTTTATTTTATTTTTTTGAAAAATCCACCTTATCTAATTTAGAACAATTTAATTAATCTGTTAGCCGCTTTATAATTCAATTTCTCAATTATCAATCAATCGTATTACCAACCTTAATTTATATTATTAACCTATCTTGTTGGCTAAACTAGCTAAAGTAAAAAAAAAAAAAGAATTGTTTGTAGCTGACAATTTTTGAATTGAAAAAGCTTTTGGCAATTAATTTTTTTTATTAAAAAGTTTTTACTAAATTTTGAATAATATTTTATTTATATAAAATAAGATTTAATTTCAAGTTATTAATTATAAATACTTGAGAACAAGTTGATCAAATTTGAAAAATAAAAATATGGAACATAAATTACTTAAATTTTTGGTTTTTTCTGATTTTTAACTTTTCAAAAACTAATAAAAGTTTTTATTAAATCTTATTTGAAAATGAAATTAGCACTAATTCAAAAACCAAACTTATCACTGACCCGTGTAAAAGATTTTTTTATTTTAATAAAAAAAACTGTCATTAAACACGCAAAACAAATATAAAAGGTGTTTTATATTTACTTCATGACAATTACTACATAAAATTTTTTTCTAATCATAACAATAGAGTAAAGCATATAGGATGTATAAAAACTATTTATAGGAACTGAACTGTTGTCATGTTTTAAAAAGAAAAAAAAAGTTACTTTATTACATCAATCATATAGGCTTAAAATCCTTCAAAAAAAAAATTAAAATAATTGAATTCAGAGTTTTTGCTTAATTGATCATAAAAAACTCTTTCAATTTATATTTTTTTATTGTTTTTAATTCATATTCATAAATTAATTACTCAATTGAATTTTTTTTTTTGTTGATTAAGTGACTTAGTTTTTTAAATGACTTTTTTCAAAATTTATTTAATTACTCATTTAATTACTCATTAATTTTTCTGTTAAGATATTTATATATTTTAAAGTCTAAATTACATTGATTAAGTTTAGTCTTAGTTTTGAATAAACTTGAAAGAATAGTTTTTAATTAAAACTTTACTTGAAAACATTCAATTTATAAATTAGGTGCATCTATTATGATTGATATATCAATAAAACTAACAGCTAAATTTTCTAAAGTTCGAATATCTTCAATCAAAAATTTTGAATATTTTGTTGAAAATTTAGATAAAAAAACAAGTTAATTTTTTTAAAATGTCAAAAAGCTTTAAAAAAAAAAATTTAATAATAATGAAAAGTCACCATCATTCATTTATTGATAAAAAATTTTTTCTTTCAGCCCTACCTTAACTTTACCTAAAATAATTTATATATAAAAAAAAAGTCTAAAAACATTACAGAAGACCACAAATGGCAAAATCTTAAGAATATCAGGAGTGTTTTGAAAGGTTTTTAAGTTCTTAAAAAAAATCTTTAATTACAAAAAAATTAAAGACAATTAATAGACTAATTAATTTTTGACAAGCCACAAAAAGAAGACAAAAGGAAACAAAATATTTGCAATTACAATAAAATAGTAGATTAATTTAGATTAAATTAAATAGCCTTGAAGACTATCGTTTAAAAGCTTGTACAAAATAAGAAAAAAAAAGATGCCTTTTGGGCGCACCTTGTTAGCACTCACTGAGTTAAGTTGAAAGGTCAGAAAGGTGTGCAAAAAGCAGCAGCTAAAACTGAATTCTTTTTGGATTGTAAGCAATTCTATTACCGCACCAAAAGTTTTTTTTGTTTAAAAATTTTAAAATAGATAAAAATAAATGACAAAAAAGATATTAAACTGAAAATAATTCTAAAACACATAGAATTCAAGTTTAATCTAATAATAGAATTAAAAGTTTGATAAACTAGCTAAAGTTAAAATAAATTATGTTTTTTTCTATGAATAGTTCATGAAGACTCGCCTTTTTATGACACTTTAAAAAAATAAAACATTAAAAAAATTTATTGTCATTTTAAAAATTCTTTTAAAGTTAAGATAAAGCATGAAATTGATGCAGCATTGGAAAAAAATGAATTAAAATATTAACTTACATTTGTGTTATTTTTAAATAAGGATCCATTCACTAAATTGTTTCCGTTTGGCTGATTAATTTCCGGTTGCTGTTGATTTAAATTTAATTTTTCTCTAGGTTCATTTAATTGTTTTATCATTTCCATTAATTTACGTTCAGTTTCTTGCTTTGTCACATTATTGGGTAAAGCTTTACTTAAGCTTAATAATTGAGCTTCAAAAGCCATTTGTGTCAATGATATTTGTTCATTTGAATTTGTATTTAAAGAAGCTTCATTGTTCACAATTTGGTTTTGGCTATTAGAAAATGCTGCCAACAAACTTGATGCTAAATTATTTTCAGTTTGTTTCAATTGTTGAACATTATCTTCATCTATTTCAGAAAATTCTTCTACTTGCATTTCAGCATCATCATTTTCATCAACTTCAGAACTTTTTCTTCTTCTTAAAATACCATTATTTTTTGAACTTTTTTGTTGATCATTTGATTTAAAATCACCTGTGTTTTCATCTTTAAAATCATTTGTTGAATTAGCTAATTTAGCTAATGTTGTCAAAAGCTGCTGGGAATTTTCATTGTTAGTAAAATTTGATCCAGAAGTAAGTAGATCTACTACTGAATTATTTCCTCCAAGAACTAAATTCATTAATGATAACAGATTATTATTACGATTACCATTATTCGTAGAATTATTTTGACTGAAATTCTTTATATTTTCTTCAGATTCACTAGGCCTTAACTTTTTATGTTTAGGCTTTAAACACTGTATATATGATTTAAGTGAATCAGCTGCACTATCACAAGCTAATTTACAGCCTGATTCCATTCCGTCTAAGCCATTTTGGGCTATTAAATAGTCTACACTCTCAGTTATATTAGCTAAATTTTTTATCTTTCGCAAAACATCAATTCCTACGTTCAAAGTACTAATTTCTAATTCTGTTACATTTGTATCTTCTTCTTCGAAAACACCATTTTCTTCGTCTAAATCATGTTTTGAATCATTAAAATTTTCAATTATATCTTTCTTATTAATTTCATCATCACTATTAGTTAAAGATAACTTAGTTGGTAAGCTTTTTCTTTTTCCAGCCATTTTGAATAGAAGTAATTAAAAGGATTTAAAAAAATAAAATTTTTGAAAAACTATGGTTTGACTAAAATTAAAGTAAACCTAAAAATAAAAAAAAAACTACATAAGTATTGTATAAAAAAAGTATTAATAGTAGGACTAAAATCTGGTTTAAAAAAAACCAGATGATTGACATAATTTATTAAATTTGCTGGAATGTATCATAATCAATTGTTTTATTGTTTTAAAAAAGTTCTAAGAAAATCTTTGAAATATTTAAATATAAACAAACTATAAACAAATATAAAAAAAAATGTGGGAAACATGCGTGCCTTATGCAAAAAAGACTGTAACTTTTAATTACGCTTTACACTTCTTTGTGATGAATTGGATGAGTTTAAGAAGATGTTTAGGTCAAAATTTAAAAAAAAAAATGCCTGTCAATAATAAATAACAATGTAGCATAGAAAAAGAATTTGCGTGACCTTTGAACTTTGAATCTGGTTTTTGTTATTTTTTGTTTAAAAATTTTTTGCTTAATTTATTTCTTTTCTTAAGTTAAAATCAGCATGATTTTTTGTATTTTGCATTAATGTTTTTTATTCATAGCCCTGAGAATAATAAATTTAAGTAATTATTAAAAAAATAATTTACTTTATAATGAAAAACAATCAAATTTTCATTTGATGATAAATTTAAACACAATAACTGGACTTGTTTAAATTTTTCTATTAAAACTGAAATATTTTCTCAATCTTAGACTTTTTTTTTAAAAAACAGAATTCGCTTATCAAAATAAAACTTTTTTTTTTGTTTTTTTATCAAGATAATTAAAGTTTGAACTAAAATAATAATTAGAAAACTTTAAAACAAATAAAAGGATTTTTTAATTTATAAAAAATAGTTCTCAAATTGAAATAGCCCGCATTAACTCTTTTCTCATATGCTAAGGTCTGGTTAAAAGCTTTAAAAAAACATAAAGCAAAAGAGATTATTTAAAAAAAAATAAACATAAGTTTCACAGGCTAATAAACAAGCATCCAAGTGTAAAGAAGCTTTGTAAATATGAATCATTTTTTTAGATCAAAAACCCACAAGTGCATTTTAGTCTAATTGAAATTTAAATATTTTCCTGATAAAATAAATGAAAAAATCAATTCGTTCCGTTTAAATTTATTTTACAAAAAAGAAAAAAAAATTACAAATTTTTTTATAACAGTAAAATTCAATTATAACCTGCATTAGCTATTGATTTGTAGATAAATTAAAAAAAAATGTCAAATAAAACATAAAACAACGATTAAATTTTTAAACTTTGATTTAAAAAACCGCGGTAACACGTGCATTAATGTCAAAAACTAAATTTTTAGATCATAGATCAAAAATTAAATTGAAAATAAAGAAAGAAAAACAATCAGTTTGACAGATGACCTGTGAATTTAATTTTACTAACAAAAATTATAAATTTTTTTCTGCAAATGAATCAATTAAATTTGAAAATGTTACATTCAAATCTTAAATCCTACCACCATTCATCTTTACAGATGTTTTTAACTTTTGATAATGATCAAAATCTTATTAACAGAAAAGTGTTAGAACCATTTCTAGAGAAATATTTTTTAAAAAATTCCAAAAGACAGAGAAAAAATCAGATTTTCACATTTTTGGGAGAATAATTAATTATCACAGCACTTCTATCACAAAAAAAAAATTTTATCCAGTAGAGAATTTTTTGAGCAAAAGATTAAACCAAAAGGTTTCTATTTTTATATGCTACATCCAAAAAAGTGACTTTTGAAAAAAAATTCTCAATAATGTCTGAGACGGTCATAAGTATTATAGAACGAAAATGATAAACAAAAAGAGGAAACACAGCAGGGGTGCTGTCACTAGAGAGATATATAAATATGAAAAAACTGTATATATAATTTTTAAAACAATATTTTACAAAACTGGACAGCGGGACTATTCTGACTGTGATTAATGAATGCTTAAAATTGTCGTTTAGATAAACTGTTGAGAATATAATACAACAAGAGGGTGACTTATGACTAGCTACAGGTTTTAATCAAAATTAAAATTCATCGTAATTTTTATTCTCATCTTTTAACAAAATTTTTTTATTCAAAAATTCTTTTTAAAGCATACTTCATCGCTTTTCTCAAAATAATTCATTTTAAGAAGTCAAAAACTTGAAAGAAAATTTTTTATTCAGAAAACGAAAAACTTTTGTTTGTTTGTCACCCTCAATTGCTTTAGTTTTATTCAAAAATTAATTCAGAAAATGCTTTACTATTTTTTAAAAACTTTGGCCTTGTGAATTTTTTGTTTTAAAATGAAAATTTCAACACACAAGTTTAAATTTATAAAATTTGATTTTTTTAAATTTTAACAGCTTTTTTTTAAAATATCATTAAGCAATAGGAGCTAATAGTTTAAAAAAAAATTTTTTCTTAAAATTCAATTAAAGTTTTTAAATTAAATTTTGATGATCAAAAATTAATAAAAAAAGATTTGATCTAAAAAATAGCAATTAAGAAAAGAAACAAATTGTGAAATAAAAGTATCAATTTAAAAAGTTATTTTCAACCGTCTTAAGAATTTATAACTGAAAATGATATTCAAAAAAAAATAAGTAAAAATGCGCGCAGCAGCGGTTTGGTATTGCGTGCAAAACATTCACAAATCATGTAAAACGCGCGTTTTTATAGTTTACGAATTACAGCTACTAATTTACTTTTTCTTAGGTCTTATTTAATCGTGTTCTTTTTTTTTTTTGTAAGATGAACATTATACAATTGACTATCTTTTATTACTGTAAAACGATGATTCGATTTTAGAAAAAAAATCAAACAAAATAGTTCAAATTGTGAGCTACTAAGAATGTTGAGATAATTAAAACTTTAAAACAGAATTAAGTAATTGAAAATTATGAATAAAAACCTACTTCTGGTTGAGGAACAAAAAAAGAAGATTTAGGGTGAAAAAATTGAAACGCTAATTCGATTTTTAATTACTTTTTTTTATTTATTAGCTATAGAAAATTTACTCAATTTCATATTTAAAAACAACTTAATCTAGATTGATTTAAACTATTTAGAAAATTGAATACTCTTTAAAATAAATTTTTAAGCCACGAAACTAAAAAGTACTTAAAAAAGATTTCTAAAGTCTTGATTATTAATTAATTTAAACTGGAAAATAAATCAAAAAAAAGTTTAAAGTAGATCAAAAAAATCTATTAAAAATACATTGTTAGTATTTAAAAAACTAATATTTAATTAATTTTAAGATCAATTGAATTAGTAACTAGATATTAAGATAAAAATAATAAGTAAAAATTCTTAAAGATTAAACCAGCGATCTTGTTTGGTCATTGAAAAACAAATAAAAAAATATTATTTTTAATGATAACGAAGAGATAAAATAAATACTTCATTTTAATAATCTACAATCATTTTTGGAATTTTAAAAAGTCCACAATAATCAGTAGCAATTATCAATGGTCAGAGAAAAAAATAAATAGAATGTTTCATTAGCGACATAAATCAAATTCGTTTTTAGATCATTAATTTTTTGTTTACTTTGGTTATTTTTTTTACTTATTTAAGTAATAACTTGTATCTTTAAAGATTAACTAAAATTTTTTTTAACTAATGATTGTAACCGTAACTAATAAAACAGTGATATTCGGTAAAAAAAATTTATTGGAAAAGTATGTAAAATTTTTTTAAGGTAAAAAGGCAATTTTTATAGATTCATAATTAAAAACAGCATTAAAAAAATATCCGCCATTTTAAGGGAAAAAAATTAGATAAAATCATTTTTTTAGAGTAAATTTGATATAATAAGCATTAAAATTCTTAATGGCTAATTATAATCATAAAAAAAAGATAGACAAGGAGATGTAACGAATTAGTAACAAGAAAAAACTTTTTTTTTTTTTTAATAAAACTTTGTTGAAGTTAATTTTCATCATTTTTGTGTTTATTTAGTGTAAAATAGCAGGAATTTAAAAAAAAATAAAAATTAACAAACCAACTAACCAACCAAAAATTAACCAAGCTACAATTAATTAATTTGCAATTAATTAAATTTTTGAAGGTGTGCAGTCAGCTTTCAACTAAAACAAATATTTTCTTTTCATTAATAAATTATATGAAAATATATTCAAAATGATCCACAAAAAAATCTCATTCATAATAAACAATTAATTAGCAAAGAGAAAACCAGAATTCATGATAATTAAAATTATTAAAAAGTTTTTTTTAAAAATTTGACCAGAAAATTATCGTGAACTATGTCTATCTGTTTTATTAGTCATCATATACTTGTTAAAAGTTTATTCTTTTGTTCATGTTTTAGAAAAATTTAATAATTTCAAATGAGAAAATAATTTTCAAAAATTTGTTGACTAGCCTCAAAAAACAAGATTCTATTTAAAGGCCTTGTCATAAAAATTATCACATTTTTAACTTTTTGATGAGTAAACAAAATTTAGATAAAAGTTTCTACTGACAATCATCTATGTAAAAAATACAAAAAAGAAACAAATTTGATTAGCTAACATGATAAAATTAACTTATCAAAGTTTATTAAACAAGTTAGTTTTGGAAATTTTTAACATGAGAAATCAAAAAAAAATTGAACAAAGAAAATTAAGTAAAAGTTTTGAAAAAATTTGAAACTCTTTATATAAAGGTTGAAACAACTCAATAAGAAACAAAGAAAATTGAGTAAGTAAAAAGTATATAAAAATACAGAAACAATAAAAGAGAATTAATTTAGGAAAACAATAAAAAACCAAAATTACTGTTCATAAAAACTAGAAAGAAGAAAATATATTTTCTTGAACAATTAGTTTCTGGTCAAACAACCTGTTTGATTTAATTTATTTAAGTTTAATTAAGTTTTGATGCACAAAGTTTCCGTAAATATTAGGGCATTTCTATTGCCGAATTAATAGGCTGTTAATTTAAGAAAAAAAAACAGCGTGGTCCTACGATGTTCCAAATTTAGTTTAAAAAAAAATAACAAACAAAAATCATGGTTACGCAAACACGCAATAATAACCAGCCGGGCGCAAAACACCTTACACTTCTTAAAATTTAAAGATTCGTAAAAAGTATCAAATTGAAATTAATTTAAAAATTAGTTGGCCTTTTAGTAAAGTCAGTTCAAATTTGAATTTTTCTTAAAACTTTTTACTTATTAACTAAGCTTACTAATTAAATAAAATGTTTTCTAAAAGTTAAATAAATTAGCTTAATTAATAAGTAAATTAAAGTCAATAATTCTGGTTATTTGACTTTTTTTACTTGCTCACATTGATTGAGTTGTTAATTTGAATGCTTGTTCACCCATAACCCTAATCACATTAGAAGAAAAATTCTTCAAAAAAATTTTTTGCTTTTGTTTTATTGATCAATTTATAAAATCTTTTAAAACTATTTGTTCATCTTCAAAAACTTAAATTGCGTGTTTAAGCCTGTTATCTATTTTTTAAACTAGTTTTTTCTTCTCTATTTCTTTTCTAATTTTATTAGCAACTGAATTTGTTGCTAATGAAACTAACCCCTGTCTACTACATATTTGCTACTTTGTTACTGACCCCACAGTCACAGTAAATTTTTTTTTTTATTTTAAAAATTTATTTAATTCTTTGTCCAGCACAATTGGATGCACAAAAAGCATTTATCTAACTAATTAAAAAAAAATTAATGAAATTAATCTTTTTTAATTGCTTCTCAGATTGATCTTCTAATTCAATACATTAAATGAAAGATTTGAAAAATGCAAAAATTTATTTTTAAATAGAAATTTTTGATTATTTTTAAAATAAGGAATTAATTATTGAAATACATAGTTGATCATTTTTTTTCATTAAAATGTCTAAAGGAGACAAGAAAAATTTCTATTGATTTTTAAAAAAAAAAATTTTAACTGATAAATGCTTATTTCACTTTTAAAAACACAGCTTCTTAAAAATTTTTTAGACTAAAAATTAGCTGCTTAAAACTGATGACTAGAATTTCATATAATGAAGAAATTACAAAATTTTAACTTCAAAACCAAATAATCGTTTCATTGGTTTTAATGTAAAAAAAAATTAAAACTAATAAGAAATTACAGCTTGTTTTTGTTGGAAAAAAATTTTATACTCAAAAAAGATTAATAAACAAAAAATTAAGAAGAAACTTTTGTTTATATTAAGATTAAGTTAAAATTAATAAAATTATAAAATTTGAAAAAATGAATACTGAAAATTAATTTTCAAATTACTTAGCTATTCCTTGAATTCAATAAATTTTGTTAAAGCTATACTCACATTATCGTCTTTCTTCATTTATGAGCAAAAAAAAAACAAAAAGTAACTTCATTAAAAATATTTACGATAAGTCGAAAGAACTTTTAGCAATCAAAATCATAAAATAATGTTTAAAAAGCTTTAACAACCAATGAAAATTGTTTTTAACAAATAAAAGTTGATAATCATAATTTTAAAAAAAAGTTTATAATGAGCGGATGATGAGAAGAAAATTGAAATTATCATAATAATAAAACATAAATAATAGCTCACAACATAAAATAATAGAGTTTTTGAATGTTTAAATATTTTTTAAAAATCTTTTATGAAATTTTGAAGAGATGTTTTTAAAACATAGCTCGACACACGGCACGAAGCAATGTTCAAAATAAAAAAAATTAAACTTATAAAGATAAAAAAATAATGAATAGAACGAGAAAATGAAAATATTATTAAGATGAGACGCCGTTGTGGTTTGTACAGCGTGCAGCTCGATCATTTCATTCAATCTTTTTTGATAGGTAGATTTGACTTTATTAATGAGATTATAATAAAGAAAGGCTGGTTTGCCAATAAAAGAAATAAAACAAAAGAAATTCAACTACAATAATTTAGTGTCTTTCAAAAAAAGAAGAAGAATATTATTTACAATATAGAGAACTTTTTAATAATTGAACATCGATAAATTGAAAATATTTTTTTAAAAAACCAAAACGTGACTAACACATTGTTTAAGAAACCATAGAGAACAGTTTTTTTGGTGCATTGACAGCGTTAGTCATTAATTTAATCAAAGAATCGCCTATTTTAATTAAGCTATTGCTTAAAACTCATTAAAAAGAAATTCGCCTGAGTTTTTTTTTAATTTACAACATCAAAAAAATTAAGTTTTTCTTTAATGAATTTCTGCAACTTAAAGAAAGATAATTAAATTCAAACAAAAAAAATTTAGAACAAAAATATTTTTACAAAAACTTTTTTATCATGAAAATAAATTAATTAATTTCTAATCGAAATGGGCGTCAAGTGTTGAAAAAAAATTTTTATCACTTGAAAAAATCACAAAAATATTGAAAATGTGATATTTCAGAAAAATGAATTAAAACTTAATATATAAAACTCTATATTTATTCATAAAATTTGATATTGTTTTTCAAATTGTACAATAGAACAATGCTATAGGATAATTTTTTTTATGACCAATTGTGTGTGACTTTGCTTTTTTATTTAAATCGAGGCGTTCACGAGTTTAGTCTTTAAACTATAGGTTAAAATTTATTTGAAAATATTTTCATGAAAAAATGCATAAAAAATCATTTTATTACTGAGAAAAATTGAAAATAAACTTAAAAATAATCGAAAGATAAAAGCAATTTTAATGCTATATAAACTTATTATAAAACAGGACACAATGAAAAGTAATAAATCTATACAATTAAAAAAGATAGATAAGTCTCTTCAGGTGATCACAAAAATATTTTTTGAAAATTTTATCAGTTTAAAATTAACTTAAAAGTTTGTTCATTCTCATCGTTGTTAAAAAAAAAACAAAATACCAATTTAGTTGACCCTGAGCAATATTTTTAAGTTTTATCTATTTTTTTTTTACAACATTACCTTAAAGAATTTTTAAAGAAGATAGCAAAGACAAATTTTAAAAACTTTAAAAAACACAAATCTTTTAAATTGATCAACTAAAAATTGAAGTAAAAAAAGCTATTTCAAAAATACTTTGAATTTTGAACATGTTTTTTTAGACAGCAAGTATCATATAATTTTATTAAGCAAAAATGATACAAATGACCCAATTAAAAACAAACATAAAGAAGTAACTTTATATTAACACAATAATTAATTAATTAACTTTTTGTTTCGACCTTTGAATTATTTGAGATCGATGTTTTCATATAAAAGTTGCATTAATAAATTAAATGAAGTTTTAAGAATAATTTTTTTGAGAAAAAGGCTTATGAAATAATTAGAAAAATTAATAGAAAAAAGTAAGTAAAAATAAACATAAAACAGTTTATATAAGAACAGTTTATTAAACGAACTTCAAAAAAACTTGAGAAGAAGGTAAATTCAATTAAAGTCTTAGAAGTTGTTTTTAAAAATTTAAAAATTTTTTAATTAAAAACTAATTTAACAAAATTTTAAATTATAATGTAAAAAGTAATTTAAAAAGTTGCAAAATTATTTTTCAAATAAATTTAATAAAAAATCTTATAATTGAAAGTAATCAAAATAATATAAGAATTAGCTAAAACAATAGTAAATTTGTATCAAGTGATGAAATTTGTATCGTCTGCAAATTTAAAAAATACGATAAAAATAATTTTTTTTACTAATTCAAGTTAATAAAAAACTAAAATATTAAAATTTAACACTAGCCCGTTTTAAATTGTTTTTTAGTATTTTTGATTTTTGACTTAAAACAAAAAAAAATAAATAGAAACAATGCGCCTTTGGGTATCCACGAATCGCCCCTTACAACAAAGAAATTATAATAATTTTACAATTATTGATGATTATTGGCCGAATTTAAGCACGGGGCAAGTTTCGCTTTTTTTTCTTTTTGTTCTCCCTCACAAGATGACTTTTATTGTGAATAAAAATTAAAATCTTTTCATTACTAAAATGTAATTGAAAAGAAACGACAAAATTTTAAGATAAGTAAAAAATGTTTTTGTATAGGATGACAAAAAGTTTAAAATAAACATGCGCAAATTACTAAAAATTGAATTTAGTCCAACTTTTCAATTTGAATAAAAAATCACACCCTAAATAAACAATTCTAAAAAAATTTAAAATTCTTTTTTTTTTTAAATTTCACATGCGCAAAAACAAATGAAAACATGCTCATTCAAAAAATTGAATTTATGTTTTAAATAGTGAAAACAATAAATCTATTATAGTTATATTTTAGAAAATTTATTAAATAGTTTGGGAAAAATTAGAAAAATTTATTTTCATTAATGGCCCATAGTCTAATTTGAGTAAATAAAATTATTGAAAAGAACTTTTTTCATTAAAAACAATGAAATATTTTAATAGTTATTTAATATAAACATAAAACAAAAAATTTTCTTTATTATTTGAATTATTTCTTGTTATTGAAATAGAAAATAATGAAATCAATTGAGCCCTATTTATTAAACAAGAAAACTTATTAAAATAAAATTCTTTCAATTTTAATTCAATCAAAGTTATTGCTAATTAAATATCTCTTTGAATTTTATTTTAATCTAAAAAATTAGCAACAGGTAAATCCTTTTAATTAATTTTAGAAATAATAATGAAAACAACAATAAAGAAAATAAATTATTAAAAAACGAATAAATTAAAAAGAAAGAAATAAGTTTAACACATTAAGAATAAGTTTAGGGATAAATAGATGCAGTAGTAATTAGGCAATACAATTAATTATTTTTTTTTCTTTATTATGAGTTTTTTTTTAAAATTAACGCTTCTCATGAATGCCTATGTGACAATCTTAAAATTTTAAGTAAATTTTACACATGCGCTTTGCAAATAATAAATCATTGTTGAACTTTAATAGAAAAAAAATTTAAAAAGTATATTTGAGAAAAAAACTAAAATTAATTTTCCTAAAATTAAAAAATAAACATGCGCAAATAATTTACTATTTTGATACTTGATTACCGTCAGAAATTTTTAAAAAAATCACGAGGAAATAACAAAAATAAATTAAAACACAATTTAAATTAAAAATTTTTTTTCTTTTTTTAAATTTAAATTTTAAAGAAGCTAAATAAAAATTCATCAAAAATAAATAAACTTTTTTAAAATTAACTGAAAGTAGTTTTAAATTATCTCATTTATTCAAATTATTTATTCAAATTATTCCAAAAAGATAATAAAAAAGTTTTTTACAGTATTCAAAAAATGAAAACATAATGTCGGCATAAAAGTTTATTAATTAATTGCAAACAAAGGGTATAAGAATAATTGAAAACACAGTATTAGCCGGTAAATAAATAAACTGAAACCGATCTAAAACTTTGATACAATCGATTAGTTATGGTAGGGTGACCCTACAATTTAAAAACCAAATTTAAGTTTTTTTTTTTAAATTTGAGTAACCATTCTTGGTTAAAAGTTAAATCATTTAATCAACATCAAAAAAAAAAAATAGAAAAAAATGATGTAAAATAAGTATTGAAAAAGACCGTTAAAAATGATAAATAAATTTTTTTTCTTGGACCGCACACTAAGCAACGTGCTAAGTAAATATTATTATCTTTTTATGAACAATTTCTAAATCAAAGGAAATATAATTTAAATTTAATGAGAAACATCCTATTTTTGATTTATGCAAATTTTTTTTTGAAATGCATTATTCAAAATTTTTATGTTTAAGTTATAGTTGATTATAAACGTAATTAAATTAAAATAGAAATAGATGGTCACAGAAATATAAATAAGATTATTTCGAAAATACATAAATATAAAAAATTGAGATCATTTCAAAAAAAGTTTAAGCCTATTAAAAAACATTGAAACAAATGTAACTAAATTAAAAATTTTTCTTCTAAAACAAAACGAAAAATCAGTAAAATCTATTAATAATCTAATAGCCAAAGATAATTTTTAACGAATAAAAGTTTAAAAGAAAAAAAAATTAAGAAACTGGTTGCAAAATTTAAAAAAAAAATATGAAAGAAGAAAAAAATAAATTTTCAAAATAAATTGTACAATAGACAAAAATAGAACTATAAATGCACAATAGTAAATTTCGCTCAATCATCCTATAAACAAGGGTCTATGTAAACTTTAACATTTAAAAGATTCAAAATTTATTTTGAATTTTTATTTAGTTAAAAAAAACTTTATTGAACATCTTCAAAGAAGTGTAAAAATCAAATAAAACTTTCTGTGTATGACAAGTTGAAGATTAAAAAAAAAAATGAAAAAATAAAATAAAATAAATTGAAGTAAAAAAAAAATAAAAAAAAATAAAAAAAAATAAAAAAAAAATAAATAAGAAAACTTGCCTTGTGTAGTATTTTTAGAAAATAAATGTCAATCGAACTAATTTAAATCATAAGTCCATTTGACTTTAAATTATAAATTGATCCAAATAATTTCAAAAAAGAACAAAAATGTTGATATGCTGTATTAAATCAAAACGAAATTGCACTTCTAAATTTTTGTCAAATTTTTTAAAGTTTAATTTAACACTAGTGAAAAAAAATTAGTTTAAGTCTATCACAAAAAACACTCTTTAGAAAAGAATCGTAGAAAAAAAGTTGAGGACGAAACTTTATAATAATTTTTTACTTAAAATCCTTTTTGTCTTTTTATTTGAATTGACTATATTTGTTAATAAAGTTTTATTCATAAGTCTGGTTAGCTAAAAAAAAGAAAATTAATTATTAATAATTTTTGCTTAATTAGTTTAAAATTCTATTTGAAATGAAAAAAAATATTTTTATATTTAGAAAGAGCTTGAATTTTTAACCAAAATCAATAAAGAAATTGATTTAGATATTTTAAAATGTTTAGATCTTAAATCAAAGTTTATATAGTAAACAAAACTTAAAAAATATTGACAACAATTATTCAGATTTTTCAAAAATTATATATCAATAAAATTTATTAAAATTCTATATGATTGGAAATGTGATATTTAAAAATAAAATTATAGATCATAAGATGATTTTTGACAAACCAAAAAAACTACCTTTTATATTAATGATAAATTTTTGACACAATCACAATTTTAAAATCGACTTTATAAACACAATCTAATTAAAGAATAAATTAAACAAATAAGTTTTAATGCTGATAAAAATTCAAATTAAACATAAAACAAATTTTGATCAATAGTTGTTTTTTTCACATAAAGTTTTAAAAAAAAAAATTAAAAATAGACTACATAAACACACTACACTTTTACATAGAGAAAATAATGTTGGTTTCAATAATCAGTATGAAAATGAAATGATGGGCTTGCTAGTCGCGGCCGGGCGCTTAAAATATTTTTTCCTTATTCATTTATTTATTTTTTATATTTTTTAATCACTTCGTTCTATTGTAATGCCGGAGCGAAAACGGCAAGTCCATTGTGTTGTTGCTGCGCTGCAAGCAAATTGAGAACTGCCACAATAAGAATAGACGGCGGCTGATAATTCAAAAGCCGTGTACAGCGCCGCCGAATTTTTTTTTTTGAATTGTTAGCTAAACGGTGGATTTAAAAGAATAGAGAGGCTGTCTTTATTCTTTTCTTTTTTACTTTTTTGTATTTTTCTATGTTTTAGAAAGAAAAAAAAACATTTGTAGATAATATTATTAAAAAGCTTTGAAATAACCCTCCTTCAAAATACTATTTGTAATGTAAACACCATGAAACAACAGAAACTTAATAAAAAACTATACATTTAACTTTGGACCATTTACAAAGTGCAACCCTTGTTTTTCATGCTGTTGTTTACAGTCTACAAAAAAAGTATGTTGTGTATATATAATTTTTATTGTACAATGAACAAAAAAAGAGAGTAAAGTATAAAGAAGAATAAAAAGAAGAAAAAATTTTCCCTCCTCTTTTACTGTATATTAAAAAAAAAACGTAAAATACATCCAATCGGTGATAAAAGAAACGCATTTATTTATTTCAAAATACTTTACACATTAATAAAGTTTTTTTTAATCACTAATTTTATTGTCACCATCAATTCATCTTGTCTAAAACACTGAAAAATCTAACTTGTCTAATTATTTTGTTGATTAATTAATAACCATCTACACTTTACTATTCAAAGTTCTTTAGTAAGTTTCAAATACTTTGATTGTATTTCTTGGAAAAATTGTCTTGTATCATTGATAACTGAGAATTAATTATTTAAATACAAAGATTCTTAAAGTTCAAATTCATATGACATAAAATCAGGTTTTATAAATTATTTAAGATAATATGATTGTATGAAAATTTATCTATAACTTAACATAATAATTGAATAAACTTTTTAAAAATTCATGTTAAGAATTTATTAAAAATTTAATTTAATTAAAAAAAAATCATAAACTTTATTTTTGTTTCTTTAATTAAATTGATTAATTCATCTTTTATAAAGAAAAACATTAAATCTGAATTTAAAATTAATAGCTGAAAAATAGTTTTGTAACAATCTTCTTATTGTTTTTAAATAAATATTAAGAAATTCGGATTTAAATCTAAATAATTTAAAGTTTTCCATTTAAAAAAAAGGTTTGAAGCTTTAAAATTCAAACAAAAAAATTATAAAGAATTTGAATTTTAAAATTAATTTTAAAATTACTTTAATTTCAAAACAACTTATTTTATATTATAAGAATATCTCTAGAAATTAAAGAATAACTTGTTATGAGTTTCTAAAAATTATAAACTTTTATTTAAAGTCCAATTTAAATTTTTGATTGCTTTCATTTTGAATATGTCAACTTTTTAAAAACTTTAAGTGAATTTTTTAATTAGCTTTTAAAGTTTTAGATTGATAAAAATTTAAAAATGAACTTTTCTATACTTTATAAATTAAAAAGATTATTCTAAATTAAATTGAATTTTAAAAAATTTAAACCTTTTCTATTAAATTAAGTTTGATCGTTTTTTGTTAAAATCTATTCAAAAGAAACTTGAAAAATTAATCTAAATTTATCTTATCAAAAATTGATTTTTAACTTAACAAAAACTTAGAAAAAAAAAATTTCGCTAAAAATACTCTGAATTTATAAGTTCAAAAAGAGGAAACGGAAATTTATAAACTCTCTTGATATTTGAGAAAAAAATTTAAAAAACTAAAAAAAAAAATTTTAATCATTAAGATCATAAGAAATCTATTATAACAACATAAGTAGACTTATAAAAATTATAAAAGTCTAAAATATATTATGCAAAAAAGCAAAAAAAAGAGAAGAAAAAGAAGGTGGGCTATAATATGGCCAGAAGCCATTTGATCGCTCTTTTATTTTGATCTTTGTTTTAAAATGATGTAAAAATTTTATAACAATTGGCTAGCAATAATTTATAATGTTAATAGCCCAATTTCAATTACCAATAATCACACAATAATTAAAAATTCCAATTCTAATTTTTCTTGTTCATAAGCAGAAGAAAATCTCTAATAATATTAACATGAGCACATATGAATATTTTAATTGCTATTGTGTTTTTAGCTTTTTTATTATAATTTTATAAATTAGTCAAGTCACTTAAAATACTTAAAAACTAACAGGTTAATATCTTGTATGTTTAACAGTCGCCATCTACTTTAAACACAATTTAATTTATGATTTACTATAATTAACTTTAATCTTGTTTAAAAATTATTCAGCTTTTTTAAAATAAAATATCATACTATGGTCTAAAAAAGAATTAATTTAAAGTTAAAACTTCAAAGTACAATCAGAAATTTTTCAGCTTTCTTGAACTTATCTTCTATACTCAAAACTTAATTTATTTAAAATGAAAAATTAATTTAAAAAACAAATTGACAAAAAGTTTATTGCTTAAATATAATCTTAAGTTTTAAAAGCTTTGATAGTTATTTATGAATAAAATTTTAAAAGCTCATTAATTAGTTGTTCAAGCTAAGATTATAAATAACTTCAAAAATTAATAACTTAACTTAAAAAAATATTTGAAATAAACTAAACACTATTTAGCTGTCAATTAAGGTAGATCATCACAATTGTTTATAATTTTTAATAACTAAAAATAATCAAATTAATCATTAAAGTTTTAAAAAAAATTAATTTTTGATTGATGAAAAGCCGGTAACAAAGATAATTTGCATTTTTCAAAACTTTTTTTCAAAACCTTTGTAAAGATTATTGATTAAATAAAAACCTTATTTATATTGTTTTAATACTGTAGTTTATGTTGTGATGGTAGCTATTTTAAGTAATAAATACTCATATCTACCTTATAAACCATAATCTCTTTTGAAACTACCTTTTAGTTGTTGACTTTCTTGATTTAAAATTTTTTTTTTCTAAATTTTTTTTTACTTGAAATTATAAAAACTTTGTACTCAAAAATTGCGCATGTTCTTCAAAAATAAAAACGCATTCATTTTCAGTATTATTTGATGATTAAAATTTTGTTAATCTTCTTTTAAAATCTCATAGAAGTTATATTCAAAGGACAATCCTTATGTGTTAACTTGATTTGCTAAAAAAAAAATACAATAAGTTGATTTTAAGAGAAAGCAAAATAAAAAACAAAAAAGCATTAATTTCATTCTATTGAAAGTGATTTATTATTCGCATATTGATTTCTTGAGTTTTTTTTATTTTACTTTTAACAAGAAAATTTAGTTTAAGAAATTTTTTTGCGCGCAGAATCAACATTTTAAAATTAAAGTTTAAAAAAATTAAAAACCACAAAAGCTATCAAAATGATAATGACTAAAACATATACACAATGATTTGCCAACAGTTAGTGATAATTTCTAGGTAAAAAAACTTTCTTATTTAAAAATAACTTTAATTTTTTTTTACTTTAAAAGCTTTTTGTTTCTTTTAATTTTTTATTTTTAAATTATACAACTTTTAGTTGTTCTAACACAAAGTATCAAACACATGAGACAACAAACTCCCTGAATTTAGAAAATTGACCAACTTGATTGATGTTCAATTTCTATTTTTTTAGAATTAGACTTTTAAAACAAAAAAAATTAACTTGAAAATTATTTTAAAATTTTAGTTTTTTGAAATATCTAAAAAACTAAAGTAAAATGTAGTTGAAAGATTAAAATTCAAACTGAAAAAGCAAGTATTAAAATCACTATATTAAGAAATAATTAATAGCTAATTAAAACTAAAAATTATATAAAGTAATTAAATAACTTGGTATAAATAAGAGTAATCAATAAAAGTTTATTTTAACCACAATAACTGTGTTAAAGATTTAAAACTACATTTAGCTTAGTTTAAAACTTTTGATCACAAGTAATTAAATTTGAAAACTCTAGTTTTAAGCTTGTTTTTAAACATTGAATAAAAAATTAAAAAGAAATATGATTTATTTGAATAGATTAAAAATCAACTTTAAAATAATAATTAAAATATTCTTAATTAATTTAATAAGTCTAATTACAAAAATTCAGAATAACTAAAACAATTATAGACTTAAATTTATCAAACTTATAGTTTTAAAAAGTATTTGTCGTGAATATGTTAACAAAAAATTAATTTTCCTAAAAAATAATTTTCTATTTTATTAGTTTTTTAGGTTAGTGATGATTTTTATTTAAAAATTTGAAATTAAAAAGATAAAAAAATTTTATTGCTGAAGAAAATTCATTTAAAAGTATCAATTTTTCAACAAAATAAAAATGATGAACAAATAAAGGATTTTTTTGTCTATAAAAGCTCAAAATGGTAATCTAAAACTCTAAAATTCAGTAATTCTAAAACAGATTATCGATGTTTAAAAGATTCAATAATATTTATACAGAGCTATTATTTAATGAAAATATTTGAATGAGAAAATAAATTTAAAATAAAAGCTAAAACAAGTTGAAATTCTTAAAAAGCTGAAAATTTTTTTTGTTTACCTGCAGCAATCAACTAAAGAAGATTTTACAATCATGCACGCCATGGGTGACATCGATAAACTTTTTTTTTGTATAAAACATCAATTCAAACTTAATTAATGTTGTACAAACTAGATGTAGAATAGAAAAAAAAATATCAAAGAAATGGTTTAAATGTTGAAAACAAATTTTAAAGATTAATTTAAATCTAAAAATTTCATTAAAAAATTATTGAACTTGATTTGAACTCACATAAAAATTTTTAGATCAAGTTTAAAATTGTTAGATAATTATTCTCAATATTTTTAAACAATATATAAGTTTTTAGATAAAAAATGTACTTAAATACAGGAATGTGATTTATTGTGAAGAGTTAGTTAAATTAAAAAGTTGATCACCTGGTGTTGCATGTCAAACAAGTGTAAAAAGAATCTAGATCATGTCTATTTTCAGCTTTAGAAAAAAAAAATTATTTACAACTGGACAAAGCTAAACGAAGAATGATTTAAGTATTAGTAAAATAAAGAGAGTGGGGACAAATAAGGCGCCCGAAGAGTACAGCACAACCAAATTGTTCGCAAAATGCATCTAGAACGTTTCGTGCAGTGAATATTTGATAAGCAACAAATTTTTAAGCTTAAGAAAGAGCCTGAGGTCAGCTTTTATTCTAGTAGTAATTATTTTTCGACATTTTTTATTTTTAAATAGTTAATGTCTAAAAATGTCTACCTGCTCGTTCATTTTATTATCTTATTTCTATAATTGAAATTTTATTAAAACTTTTAAAAGCTTTTAAAATTATTTCTTTTGTAATTAAAAAAATTCTTCAGTACATAAATTTTTGATTAGCTAAATAATTTATCTTAATATATTTATTAATTTGAAGAAGTTAGAAATCAAAGTCAAATATTTAATCAAATAACTTAAGGCTAAAAATAATAATTAGAGCTTGTATGATTATGAAGACAATAATTTTCAGACTTAATTGTTTTTCAAATTGTCATTTTTAATGATAAATTCAAATTTAAGAAAAACTAAAACCAATTGAAATATTGTGAATAATAATTTTCTTTTTAAATTTCTGCAATTTGATATGGAAATATACAAAAAATCTAATTACAATCAAATTAATTCACAATTAATCTAATAACTAAACTTAATATATTTTATTGTTAAGAAATTAATTAATTCTACCTATTTTGAATGAAACTAAAACCAATCCTTATAATCAATATTTATTATTATGTTTTAAATTAAATTATACCTTTTATGTATGTAAATAAAAAAGATTTAAAAAATAAGTTTGAGAACTTTAAAAAAATGTAGTTTTGGTGTTTTGCAGGTTTCAGTTAATGTAAAATAAGACTTTAAAAATTTATAATTGTTGATCAAACTAAATGACCGCTTGCCTTGAGCGATTTGAATTCAAAACCCCCCGTTGACAAGAAAAATGCAAACGCGTTTTTAAGTTTTAGTAGAATATCGTCTTTTTTGATAAGCGTTAATACTGATTTAAATTTTTCATTATAAAATATTTTATATCGAAAATTATATAAAATTATTTTTGGCAAAAAATAGATAAAATTTTTTTATATCCAGTGTTTTATAAAAAATTTTAGTACGTAATAATTTTTAAACATCATTTACTCTAATAAAGGCAGCACAAGTGTTAATTAAAAATTATGAAAATTTTTTAGTTACTTTTTTTGACTAAAAAAGCCCAGTTTGATTAGTAATTTTATCTTCATAATCAGCTTAGAAATTTTATTATTCAAACTTACTGTTCAGTAAATTATAATTATTAATGATTTAAAACAAAAACATCAAAAATCTAAATTAAGACTCAATAAAAAATCAGATTTCATTAAATAAATTTAGAAATCAAATACTTTTTCAAATAAATAATTTACATGTAAAAGTTTAATAGAATTGTTAGTTTTTAATGACTAATGAAGAAGTCTATTTAAAATTACTAAAAAAACTACCCATTATCAACTTAAAAAACATTGTGAATATTTTTTTAACTCTTTGACAAAAAAAAATAGGATTAATGTAAATGCAAAGTTTTAGTTTTGTTAAACTTGATATTCAGGATTTTAAAAAAAAAATTAAGTATAAGTTTTTACTAAATTAAAAATGATTTTAATAATGAATGAGTTGTAAAGTGAATTAAAACGGTATTTTTTCAAAGCTATCAAAATTTACATTTTTTTTTTTAATTAAGATATTACCCTTTGAACTATTTGTCGTTTTAAAACTTGATTTTTATGTTAAAATCACTGATGAAAAAAAAATCCTTTTTTATGCAATACTATTATAGTAAAACAAGTTGCTTGTTGTTTTTTTTTTCTATAAAATTTTTTTAAATAAAAGTTTTTTTTTCAACAACTCTTTAGTGAATTTATTAAAAAAAAAGACCCCCTCTGTTCATCTCAAGGTAAGATAAAATAGAGATTTTGTCATCATAGCTTTGTTCGATTGAAATGCCACCTACATGCACTACGCTAATAATAAAAAGGGTAACTGTTTTTTTTTAAATAATAAATTGGTTCATTTTTAAGCACATGTGTAGTATTAGTAAAGTTTTTTTTTTAAATTGTAAAAGACATTCACATTTGCATTTAAAAGCTTTTTAAATTAAAAAGAAAAATTTAAATTAAAAAGATGTTCAATGAAGATACATTCTTTAATTTAAAGTTTAGATTATGCTATTTTTTATATATTTTACAACATAAATTCATTGTTAACAGCATAAAAAATTAGTTTTTATCTAATTTTAGAGTAAGAAATTTTTTTTTTGCTCAACTCAATACTTTTGAACAAATTTGAATTTTTTAAATGTTTATCATTTTAAATAGATTTATTGATAAAAAAACTTGATTTTCGAGCTCTTAAGTTATTTATTCACGTTTTAGGCATATTGAATGTTCTTTAAATCAAAAGATAAAATTGAGAAAAAAAAACTTTGAATAAAAGATTCTGTAAAAAGAATAAATTTTTTTTGTTTATTAAAAGAGAAGATTAATTCACTTATATAACAATTCTTGTTCAAGATCAATTTATTTTCTTATAGAGTTTTTGTCTTAAACTGAAAAAAAAATTTCAAAACAATATTCTCAAAAAAGTAATCTAATATCTAAATTAAAATATGATGTTTTTCAAAAAGACTTATAAAATATCGACTTTTGTTTTTTTTCAACTAAATTTGTTAATTACATCATCCAGGTGATAAAAACCTAATTTCAAATTTTTGAAACATAATATTTTTGAACTATTGGTTGGAAGCAATATTCAAAATTTAAGATAATAATTAGTAATTAAAAGCAAATGTGCTTAAAAATATTTTTTCATTTTAATGAAGAATATTTTTTATTGGTTTAACCATTAAATTAAAATTTTAAAAAACCTTCAAAAATATTAAAATACATCTTTAATTAAAGCAATTAACAAAAGTAATTTAATCTGTGAATGTCAACTAACAATTTTAAAAACATATATATAAATTTATCAAACATAATTTTTTATCTGATTAATATTTATTTGAAAAGAAGTGTACTAATTTATTAAAAATAATAGGTTGCTATGTTCATTAATTGTTATTTAAAGCATTCAAATAAAAATTGAATTTATGAAGTTTAAATAGTTGACAATGATTTAGAAACAAAAATTATCAAAAATAAAAATCTGTTTTTTCATATTTTCACAAAAAAATTGATTTAATCAAATAAGTTAAATTTTTGCTCAAATTTTGAATTCATTCCGTGCTCAAAAAAAATGAAACACAAAAAAAGTTTCTTTCAATTCACTAAAATGGTAAAATAAATTATACTTTTTGAAAAAGAGATTAAAAGCTTATCTAAAACATTTTAAAAATTAAATAGAAGTTGATAAAAAACAATTTTAATAAAAATTTATAAATTTAAACTTCATTGATTAAATATGAAGTTAATTGTTTCACTTGTTAATCTTAATAAAATGTGATTTAAACTTAAAAATTTTTAAATCATTTTCTTTTCAATTAAGTAAATGAAAAAAATAATCGTTTTTAGTTAAAAAGTTTATTTTCATCTATTTTTATCTGAGCATGCTTAATGTATTTTCACAAAAGGTTTTCAAAAAAAAAATTAGCTTTTGAGTTGAAAAAAATTTAAATTTTGATCAAAATTCTAATTTTGATAAGCAGAAAAAAATTTAAGACTTTTAGTCACCTAAAAAAAATTAAAACTTGTAATAATTATCGCTAATTTAACATTTTTTTCATTTTCTCAATATACTTAACAAAAAAATCTGCTTTTGAATTCTGCAATTGAATTCAGTTGCTCTAATAATTAATGTAGCCACCCATTTTCAATTTTGTTAAATTTTAGGTATATGCTCATTATAAATTAAAATATGAAAAAAATACTAACAATAATTTAAATCCTTAAATTTTTCGATTTAAAAACATTAAATTTTAGGAGTTTGCGCAATTAAAACAAACTTAAAAGTAAACAAATCACATAAAATTTTATTTGAGAATTTTATCAAACTAAAAGTTGAATGAAATATTAAAAAAACAACCCTAATCAAATAGTATAGCAGCATAAAACAATACAGATTGTATTTTTTACTTCTATAGGAAAAAAAGTTTATTTGTTGAACTATATACAAAATCATAAAAGTAAAAATAATAAAACATAAAAGAAAGGCGTTATAGATGGCAAAAAAGCACATTGCAACTATTAGGCATTGTATATTGTGTTAAAATAAAAACTTCTCTTATAGGCTCAAGAATCACCGTTACTTTTAAATTTAACTATTGTTTTAAAATTTTTTGTATTTTGCTCTATAAAAAAACTGAAAAAATTTTTGAACGCTTCATTTTTTTTCTTTTATAGAATTTTATGTTCCAAATAACAATAAGTTGAAAAGAAAAAAGTTCAAAAATTTTTATTAAAAAAAATAATCTACAGAAATAATTTTTAGAGAAAAAAAAAAAAAAATTTTCTAAATTAAAGTTTAATGTTCATAACACATTCCAAACACACCTCAATTTCAATCAACTCAATACTAATTAGTTAGGTTTTAATTAAATTTAAATTACTTGCTTTTCAAAAAAAGTGTGCGTATATGTGTAAATATGTACTGATATCACCTTTAGCAGTTCTTATTTTAAACTACTCTATTATACTTTTAAAAACATCCACACAAGTTTGTGCATCTTATAAAGAAAATAAAATATATTTTAAAAAATATCTTTTTAGCATCAACACATCAAAGCTTTAATAACAAGACTAAGCTTTATAATTATTCGCGTACAGACTAATCAGTCAAAACGACAAAAAACGACTTGACAATTGCAATGCCGTGTTTCTTAAAGTCACATTTAGACCAAATTGAAATAATTAATCTGACTTTATATTTTTTTTTTAAGCTATTCAAGATTGGCGGTAGCAATGTCATACTTGACAGACGCATCAAAAATGAAGTTTTTAAATAAAAAACTTAAAAAGCAAATCGTTTCAAATTTAGCTTAAATACTCGAATGAAACATCAGCTTGATTGAGGACTAAATTTTTTGTCTATTTTAACTAATGAATAATTTTCTTAAGTTTTAATTTAAATCAGGTTTAATTTAACCATTTATTTGAAAAGATAATAAATTCAATTTTTGAATAAAAAAATTAATTAGAAAAAAATTTATTCTAAAATTTAAAATTAATAAATTAATTTTCTATAAATCCTGCAAAAACTTTGAAGTTAAAATTAATTACAAATTAGTTTCTGTTTGTGACTACTTTATTGGATAAAAAATATATAAAAACTCATGTTTTCTTATAATTAAGAATTGTTGAGAACTTTTAAAACATTTTAAACAAAATGAATAAAAATTAAAATTTAATGATTAATTATAGTTATTTTCTAAATCTTTAATCGCTTAAGTTTTAATAAGAAAATTTTCAATTTAGTGTTCTTAAAAGAATTTCTTTGAAAATAAAATTAAAATTAAATTGAAAATTAATGTGTTTTTATTAAAACAAATGAAGAAAAATGCGCTTAAACATTGTTTATGAAAATGCTTTGTTTTAAAACTAACCAATAAATGAATGAACTTTTCAAATTTTATTAAAATTTTCACAATGTTTAAACTTAAATGAATCAAAAGTAGTTTAATTTACATTCAAAGTTGATAAACATAAAAAAATACTATTCACAAGACATTTTTAAATTTTTAGAAAAAATTAGCTTGATATAGTATAATTCAAAGTTTTTTTTATATAAATGAGAATATGAGAAGATAAAATTGTATTTGCAGTAACGATTAGAATAAAAATAACCAAAATTAGTTTCACATAATTCATTTAATTTATTTATAAAAGTTTTAAAACACTTAAGTTTTTTTAACAGAGAAAAATGAATAAAAAAGCAATGATACGGCAAATGAACAATGAGAAAAAAAAAATCGAGATAAAAACAAGACTAAAAGCAATTAGAAAAAATTTTTTTCAAAATTGTAATAGATTGTAATTAATAAAAAAGATGAATTTAAGTAAAAATTGTAAACGCGCGCCTTGTAAGAAAAATTATTTAAGAAAACAAAAAAAAATGAATTGAAATTATGATTAGAATACACAATACTTAGATGCTAAAAAAATATTTTTCAAATGCTCTTGTGTTTCTCTGAAAATTTTATTTTTAAATTATAATTCTTTGTAAATTTTGCTAAGAGTTTTATAAGCAATTATAATAAAGTCCATAAAAGTTAGAAAAAAAGATTTTTGATTAAATTAAGTGCGTGTAAATCTAAGAGAGTATTTTCAGAAAATTACAACAAATGAATATTGTACATAATGTTTTAAAATTTTTACAAACAGAATAGTAATAAAGTTTATGATCTTTATTACATTTGAAATGCAATTTAAATCTTTTTACTTGAAATTAAAATTTTCAAAAATAAACTCAGCAATAAAATTTTAGCTTGTTATTACAAAGTTTATTTTTAATTGTTAAGTAGAAAATTGAATACTGAAATATGACTTTTTTTAACTTCCTTAATCCTTTTTAAAAATTCATCCATAAGTATAGTTAAGCGTTAAAATTGAATTAGTATTTTTAAGTTTAATTTATAACTTTTTATACAAACAAAATTGTTTATTTTTGTAATTGAACTAATTAATACATTTTATGTAATCCTTAATTTTGAAAAAAAACATACAACTAAAACATAAATTCTTATGAAAAAAAATTACAATATTTGAACTTCATCTAAAACTATCTTCTTTTTATAAACTAATTATTCATAAATCTCAAAAGTAGTAAAACAAAAAAACAACAATGGGAACGCTCATTCTAAAATAAAACAAAAACTTTAAAAATACTGTGAACTTTAACAATCATATTTTTTTTTGAAATTACACATAATTAATTAAAGAAAATTTTCTTAATGAGAAAATCTTTGTAGACATAAAAAAGATGTGTAATAAAATGACAACTCTGTGTACCAGAGAAAAACAAGTTTTTTTTTAAAAAAAAAAGTTTTATTTTCACAAAAAGCTTTTTTTGTAGAAATATGTACGATGTTATAAAAAATAAATTACTAATAAAATTTAAAAAGGATAAACAACTCCAAAAAATGCTTAGTTTTTGTTAAAATAGAAAAATCTAATACTAAGAATTTAAAATAAAACTGATTTAAAAACTAAAAATAAAAAAAAAGTAGCTCATCAAGTTATCATCATATTATCATCAATTTTATTCTTATCCAGATGTCTGTTCTAAATCATTTATTCATTAAAAAAATAAAAAAACACAAAAAAAAAACTATCAACTTGTTACAATTTTCTTTACGAAAAGAATTTTTTTTAAATATAAATTAAACCACAAAGTAATTAAAACAAAAACTAAACAAGCCAAATATCCTGTGTTTTATTTCAGTTGTAATATTTTGAGAAAAAAGACCTTTAAAAAAATATGTTTTTAAAGTTTGATAAAACTTTAACCAATAAAAATTCTTTTAGTCTATGTTTATGTACAAAAGTTTTTTTTGATTTTGGAATTTATTTCATTTTTAAAAAGATTAATTCATTGAAAAAGTTGAGAAAGCAACAAAAAGTTTTAATTGTTTTTATTAATAAAAATAATAATTTAATAGTTTTGAAATAAAAAAAACTTATTCAAAGTAATCAAGTTTTTCTTAAAATAAACATTGGCAATAAATTAAAATTATTTCCAAATTGTTTAACTTTTCAAAATGAATAAAGGTTTTTATGATGGACTAAAGAAATATTAGAATTATTATGAAAATATCTTAAAACTATTACAAGAATCAATGATTTATTTAAGAAATTGAAAAAATGAATTATAATTCATTTAATGAATTAAAATAGAATTTAGAAAAATAGAATTTGAAAAATAGATTCTTCAAACTTATAAAATAAATAAAACTAAAAAATGAATAAAAAGCATCTAAACAAAAAATTTTCAAAATACCGCAACAAACTTCTGTTTCCGCTGAATTGGCAGTTCCCATATGTAAGTACAACAAAAATTAACATGTAAAAGCAATCTGTCAAAATAGAGAAAAAAATTATTTGAAAAATATTAGTCTTTTATTCATTTTATTTTCAATTTTATTTTAACACATTTATAAAAATAACACTTTTATTTTAAAATGAAGTAAAAGTTTATGGCAAAACTAATCTTTCTACTTGAAAATAAAAAATTATGAAAAATTTAAATCGACAAGAAAGTAATTCTAAAATTAAACTCTAAAAAATAATATAGTTCTTCAAAAAAGATTAATTATAAGTCTGAAATAAAAAAATCTACAAAAAATTAAATAAACTCAGACAATTAAAATTGATAAATTACTGTTTAAATATCTTAAAGTATATAGAAGAAAATTTTCACCCAAGATTAAGTTTTTTTTAATTAAAGAAAATAGCCATAAACAAAAAATAAACTCAACTGATTAAAATCAGTTAATTAACAAATTGAAAAGAAACTAGAGAATATTCAGTGGAGCGACATTTTTGAATGAATAAATATTATTCAAATTTAAAAAAGCTTTTGTAGTTTAAATTTTAGACCTTAATGTATTGTGGGTAATTTTTAAATGGTTAGACCAATTATCACACTGTTTGTTCAATCATATGTCATTCATATGGCTGCCATGCTTTTGTCAATCAAAAAAATTTTTATACATCAGTAAAGTTTTAAATTTTTAAATAGCTTGTTAATAAAACAAAAATGCAAACCAAACAAGCTTAAAAAACTTTTATAAACTAAATAAAATAATAGATAATTGAAGAAATTTGAAACCAAGTTGTTTTTTTTGAGTATTTTGATTTGATTATGTATCAAGATTTAAAGATGCGCATGACATTTAATAATTTCAATATAAAAGTGTAATTTGAAAGCTTGAAAAAATGAAAGTAAAAATTCAGTTAAAACACTTATAATAGAATTTTTTTTGTAATTTTTAATTAAAATTGTTCTGTAATGCAAGCCTAATTTGTTTATTAAAAATCAATAAAATGTGATTATATCGTAATAAGTTAAATAAATTTGATTCAAATTTGATCAAAAAAACATTTTTGTGTTTTTTTAAAAACTCTTACAAATATAAACAAGAAAAATATTAATTGAAGCTCAATTTTTTTGCTATTAAAAAAATATTTCTAAAAATTAGCTTCAAAAAATGGGATCGCAAGTAAAACGACAAAAGTAGTTGTGTAATATTGAAGCTAAGAGAGGTATTTTTAATACAGAATATTTTTAATGCAAATAACATGTTTAAATTAAAAATTTTGTTTTTGTTAAAAAAGAGAATATTTCTGAAAATTTAAAATAAACAAGAAAATCAATTAGAAATATGTTTCAAATATAATTATTGTAAACAAAAAAAGTGATTTAAAAACATACTCATTAAAATGAAAAAGTTTTTATAAAAATTTAAAAATGAAATTGTTTAAGATTTAATCTGAAACATTTGCAAGAAAATAATGAACCTGTTTTTAAAAGATAAGGCAGTTAAATTTCCTTTCAATGATTTAAACTATGATCTCAAATCATTAAAAACGACGGAAACTAATTTTATTTTTGGTTCTTATTAAAATAAAAAACAATTCTCGTATATTTAAAGTCAATCAATTTTATTCTGCATTAAAAAAATACTAAATGTCATATAAAATTTTTTAGAACATGCTTTAAAATTAAAGAATTTTTTTTGATGGAAATAAACTTAACACTGAATACTGACTAAATGAATTTTATTCAATAAAGTTAATTTTATTTTATGACAGAAAAAAAAACATTTTCAAGTATTAAAAAAGTAGCCTATAAAATAATCGATATGAAGCCAAAGAAAATTTTTGTTTTTTCTATACAATTGTTCAGTTCATTGTGCTTATAAAAAAATAGAAACCTAAAAACCTTTGAAATAAAAAAGCCTATAAAAAGTTTAATACATGTTTTTTACTCTTTTCAGAAATGAAGAATCTAGTTTTTTTATAAATCATTTCAAAAGAGTTAAACATATTTTCTTTTAAATGTTCAACTAAAAAAAAATTTTTCCGAGTAAAAAAAGTTTTTTAAAAGTAAAACTAACTTTTGTTATACAGAAAAATAGCTTTTATGTGAATCAGAAAAAAAAATATAGCACGTGCTATTTTCTAATTGAATAATAAGAGTAAACTAAAAATTAAAAGATACAAAAAAATTAAGCACGTGCAAATTTTTATATTTAAAATAATTCACCTTTAGATTTTAAAAAAATAATTTCAGAGCTAAAAATTTTTTACTTTTAAAAATTACAGATTCATCTTCTTTTTTGGAAAAGATTTCAAATTTTTTTTAAAAAATTTCTTAGTATTAAATTTAATAAAAGTTTTAAAGGCAATAGCAAAATGGTTAACAAAATAACCTTTATTGCCATAATTCGCGTGCCTTATTACAGTTTTTAAAAATCTTTTTAATTTGTGGCTATAAAAGCTAAAATAAGTTTGAAAATTGTTATTTCAATAAACAAATTATTTATTCAGAACAATATGACTGACAAATTTGAAAATTTTGTTTACATTTAATTTTAAGACAGTGAACAAAAAAATTTCAATTACAAATAACAAAAAAGTAATAGGTCCATAGATTTTATCATTCCTAAAAAAACGCAAGTTTTATTTTAAATATGCTTTTTTCTGAAAAAATTAGCATTAAAGGAAAAAGACTTGAAAATTTATTTTAACAAGTTAAATAAAAAAAAGTAATAAAAGAAGGTTTACAGTAGAACGGAAAGACATTCAAAAAAACTTTAGATGGACGAGCTTTTGAAAAAAAAAAATTGAGAAATCAAATAGAAAAAGTTTTTAAATAAATTACCAGAGGTAAAAGCAAGATATTTTTTTAAAAATAATAAATAAATAAAAAGACTTTTTTGGTATCCTCGTGTCTTTGAAAAATAAAAAAAAAAAAAAAAAACTTATTTGTTATTGTTTTGGTGTTTAGAAAATCTAACAGTTTGTTTAGCGAGCTGAATTAAATCTTATTAAATATCAACACACTAATATTTTCTTTATAAGACTAAAGATTTGATTCAAAATACTTAATAAAATTGTCTAGATTTGGCTTAGTATTCTATTGTTTATAAACAATTGATACACGTTCTTGTGTCCAAGTAGTCAAATAATTTAAACTCAACTCAGGTTTTCAATTCAATAAGAGCTAAAAACCATCTATTCTTTGCATCTTTTTAGAAATTTTTTTCCAATTTTTTTTGTTGAAAGTTTTTTTTATTGAAACTAAACAAATTTTGGAATCAATATTTGTTTGGTCTTTAAAACGTGTAGAAATAAGGTGAACCTTTACAAAAAGATTTTTACATAGAAGCGTAAAATTAATTTTTGTTTTGTAAAAAAATACAAAAAAACACAGCATCTTTTAATAAATAATAGATATGAATGGCTAACTGTTTTTACTTATTTTCTTTTTTAATAAAAATATTTGACAATTTATAATTCTACTCTATCTAACTACACACACAATTGATCACTACAAAAAAATATTTGCCGGAAGCTGAAGTAAATGAAATGAAATTCAATTTAAAGCCATCTATCAATCGCAGAAAATTAATTCAAAGCTTAAAAAACGAAATTAATAGAAAGCGAATAAAAAAACTTTTGATTAAATTTAAAACAGAGTAAACCAAGTAAAATCAGATATGAATTAAAACTTTTAAATTTTTCATAAAAAAATATTACAAAGACTAAATTTAAATTTTTAGAAAAAAAATTTAGTCAATAGTTTTTTTTTATTTGTTTATTTATAAAGCATCAATATTAAGTAAATACAATTAAAGCCCATTTAGAACCTCTTGTAAAAAAAAGATCAAAAAAAAAATTAATAAAAGCCGACAGACTCTCTTCACAAAATTGAACCATATTCTAACCCTGGATGACCGAACTAAGTGAATTAAAAAGCTTATAGTAATTTAAAAAAAAAAAAGGCCTGCACATTGATCAAAGACCACTTAAGTTATGCACTAATAATTTCGACCTTTAGCCACCCAAAAAACTGTGGCTTTAGTAATAAGTTTAAAATTTTGCTCAAAGTATCAAAAAAAACAAAACAAAAATAAAAAATTAATAAGCAAGTTTCATTTTTATTAGTTTAGTTTGCTAGCTTTTGTCAAAATAAGATAATCTGTAGATGTTAAAAAAAACACATTAGCATTGTAAAAAACTAAAAAATAAAACTAAATTTGAAATTATACTTTTTTCTCAAAAAACTTTAAATTGAAACAATAAATTTTTATAAAAAGGAAAAATTTTATGAATTTGCAACATTTTTATTCTTTTTATATAAACTTATACTAAAACTAAATAAATTCTTTTTCTTCTAAAAAAAAATAAAACCTGATGGTTTTATTGCTTTCTAATGTCTTTTAAGGATCTTTCTCAACTCTTTTCAAAAAAAATAGGTGACACTTGATTTACGATCAATGATAAAATTTAAATGCCCAAATTAAAAAAGTCATCACCTAAGATAATGATCTTCATTATAAAGATTCTTTTGATTGATTTTTTATAGTCTTATTTCACTTAAATCTATTTATATAAAACAAGCATTAAGTGATTAAAATCAAAGAAAAAAAAACTTTTTTTTAATTTTAGAAAAAATGAGTTTCTAATAAAAAATTAAAGGATGAAAAAAACATTTTTTTAATATACAAATAATTAAATTTAAATAATTAAAAATAAAGATTAATTGTTTTTAATACATGAGCTACTTTTTTTTTTATAAAAAAAAAATTCTTTAAATTTAAATTTATAAAAAAAGCTCAGTGCATAACAACCTGTCAGGGCACCTTTTTTTTATAAAAAGTCTAATATAACTGTGACTTGAGCAATTTGAATAAAATGCAAATTAAAATTGAATCGAGTTTGATCAGCTAATTCATTATGTTATATTTGATTTTAATTAAACTCTGCTTTATTAACGCATAAAAAATGTCTTCTTCCAAATTTTTTGACTGCTATGAAGATTATTCAACAAAAAAGTTTATTTTTTTTGCGTTTTACTGTAATAAAACAATTTGTAAATAACTTAAAAAAATGTATAAAAAAATCAAAAAGTAAAGGCTGTTTTGATATATACATGAGTAATCAGTTTAAAGCAACAGTCTTTAATTTTAAGCATTTAAATATATTTAAAATTAAGCTTACAGACTTGAAGATCGGGAAAATATATTAAAAACTTTGATTGACTAAATTAAACAAGATTAAACTAAGAATTAATTTAACAAACTAAATAAATTAATTTAAAGCTTAAAATTTAAGGTGAAAACAGCGAGAAAATTAAAATAAACAAAAATGTAAATTGTTTTAAAACAAAAAATACTTTTATTAATAACTTGAAAATAAAAAGGAAATTTGTAAAAAATCAAAAAATTGCTTTGATAGGCAGAAAAAAAAAATAAATCAAAACACTTGACTTATAAAGACGACAGAAGGCACATGATTTTGGTCCATTAGATCAAGCTTAAATCTGAGAATAATAATTTTTCATCTAATTCATCAAAAAATAAAACGCTAGATCTAAAATTGAAAATCGATTTTAACAATTGTTAAGCCTAATTAGCTTCGAATTTGAAAATATAAATGGTAAAGGTGCTAATGGTAAAAAATAAAATTGAGCTTAAAAAATTTCAAGTTATCCTAAATTGTTGAAAATTTTTCATTTTAAGATGTAAATGAAAAGAAAAAATGTTACTCATGCATTTTATAATAACAAAATTTTGAGTTTACCAATGTTGTATTTTAAAAACTCTTGAAAAATGAAAAACCTAAATCAGCAACATTAAACATAATAATCATCAAGTGAAACTAAAAATGCAAAAGAATCTACATCATTTGAAATAACTTTTTGTTTAGAAAAACTAAATTAACATTGTTCAAAAGTAACAAAATAATAATAAATTGAATAAAATAAAGTAAAATTGAATCATTATTTGTTCTACTTGATTACGCGTGACAAATTCTACTTCGCAAACGATTAAGAAGTCAACATTGATTAGACATGCGTGTGACCAATAAATAAAGAAAAATTAATAAACAGTAATTAAAATTTAAAGCAAATAAGGCACTTTTTCATTAAAATCTATTTTTTATGAAATTATACACAAACCAACTACTTGTAAATTGAATAAAGCAAAAATTGTCAAAATTTTAATTCAATTAAAAGAAAATGAAGTTTTTGAAAACAAAAAAAATAAAAGACAAAGTTTTCTTTTTGGCTGATTTATGAATTTCATTCTAAATTTATCTAACTTAAATTAAATAAAAGTGAAATTTTTATTATTTAAAAAAAATCAGAGTATCTACTAACATGGAAGATCTGAAGAACTCTAGAGACAAAAAATAAACAAATGTTTTTTTAAATTAACTGTAAAAAAAGAAAGCATAACAAATCGATGTTAATCAATAATTAATAAGTTGGGACTCTGATACTTAAAAAATAAAAGAGAAATAACGATACGGTATTTCATTGAGCACACAAATTTTTCAAATAAATGTACAGTAGCAGTGGTAAAGATTAAGTCTTGTAGTCTTTAGATATTGCAAACAAAATATTTTATCAAATTATTCGGTAGAGAAATTGATAAAAATTTCATTTCACAATGACCGATACATCAACAAGACAAAAAAATAAATAATAAATAAAATATAAATTTTTCAAATTGTGACCACATCATCATTATTTAATATAATAATGAAATATTTTGCTTATTGATATACTTATACTGAATCCCAAAAAAATTTCACAAAAAGTTATTGAAAAGACAAATACTGTCATTATTGACCACTAAAATCATCAAATGAAAAAATCATTAGCAACAAAAAAAACACAAAGTAGGGTCCGACTAATCTAAATAATAACATAATATCTTATTGAGTGGCTATAATGACCAGAAAAGTGTGTTTTTATAAAAAAAAATCTATTAATTTAAAAAAAAACTATGAAGAGAAAGATCTTCATATTTTTTGAGAGGCAATATGAATAAACTTATAAATCCTAAAAGATTATTTTAAATGTTTTAATAGTTAAAAAAATAATTCTTATAAAATACTGACCAATGGTCAGTTTTTCTAGTAAATAGTATGTAAATAGAAGAGGATTGTAAATCTTTGAGCATCCATAATGGTAAAAACAAAAAAAAAAGAAAAAAAATAGCCACCCACTGTAACAGTTAGAGCAATCTCTAAAATAGCGAATAATTTTTTGTCTAGAAGAGGTGCTTTTAATCCTCTATTTCACTTTTTTTTATTTTAACTTTACTAAATGGGTGCTTATGAGAAGATATTAATGAGCCAGATTTGCCTTGAAGAGAACTGAATAAATTTTTTATCAAAATAACCATATTTTAGCGGTATTTAAAAATGGCATTAATTTCAAGTTTTTACATTTTCTTTTAATATTTACTATAAACAAAAACATTTTAGTTACAAAATAAAATTTTTAAATGTTAAAAAAACTGTGGTATTCTAGAGAATGTTTCAAAGAAATGATATTTAAAGAAGAATTTAAAGCTTAAAATTCAAGTTATGGACAGAAAACTCATTATGAAAAAAAAATTATTAAAAAAGAAGATAATATTTATGGTCTTTCACAGCTACTAAATCAATGCTTTATTTGTCTTCATCACTATTCCCCTCATTACAAAAAAAAATTAAATGAATACTAAAAATATTAAAACAGTTAAAATATACAAACAGAATATAAGAACATAAAAAAACAGCTTTATTTAAACTAACTTTACAAATATCTTCATGTAAAATTCTTGAAAAGTTTTTTTATTTATTGACATCTGCGTAAAAATATTGTCATCTCAAAAAGTATTCTTTTTAAAACTTAATTTCAAAGTAATTTAGCAAAAATAATTTATTTAATTTTGTGGCTCCCTCATTTGACTAAAGAATTTTATATTTTCTAATTGTGATTTTAAACAACTAAAACCAATTAAATTTGATTTAATTTTTAAGTTTTTAAAAAACTGTTTAGGAAACCAAAATAATTACTGAGATAATCATTTAAAAAATTCTCTTAATTTGAGTTAGTGTACAAAATTAGAAAGAAGCTAATTAATAAAAACTACTGTGATATATTTAAAAAAAAACTTTGCACAACGAATAATATTTCAAATTGAGAAGACTTAATTTTTCAAATTAAACCAAAAAAATTTTTAGACAAAATTTAGTGCAAAAATTTAGATAGTATTTTCAAATTAAAGAGAACAGCATGACATTATCTTTAAAAAATAACAAACCAATTTTTGCAGAACAATGTTTAGTTGCCTGACTAGGCTTGAAAGAAAGGTACATAATTTAAAAAAACAACTAAAAACTAAAAAAATTAAAATTAGTTAAAATAAAAAATGAACTTAAAAATGATAGAAAAAGTACAAAAATAATAAAAGTTTTTTATTGAAAGAAAAAATGTTATCTAATCATCAAATTTTCCTTTTTTGTCTTTAAAAGTTCTTTGTTAGCAAGTAGAACTAATACAGTAAAAATAAATCGCTGTCAATTCACCAGACCCATCTTTGAGTTTTATACTTATTTTAACAAAAATAAAAATAGTGACAAAATTTCAAGATAAGACTAATAGAAATAAGAATATTTAATAGTTAGCTGAACGATTGGCTGTTTTAGGTTTATCATTAAAAACTAAGAAAAAATGGTCAAAGGTCAATCAGGATAGAAAGCTCAAAGATACTAAATTTCTATACACAATTAAAATAAATATATATAGACAAAAATATATTTTGATCTCTTTTTTCAGTAGATTTCTTAGAAAAAAAAATTGTCATTAAAAACAAGTATCGTGCCATTTAAAGATCAAATATTACTGACAATGCAGGCAAAAATTTTTTTTTATTTAATTTAGATTTTAGAATATCATTTAAGTTTTTAACATAAAAACAAATTCTATGCATACAAAATATATATTTATATAGATAACTCAAATTTAAATTATAAAAGGCTCTTGACAAACATTGATTTATTCTCAAGAGTAATTTTTTGTAGTTTATTATTTTGTTGTTACTATATAGATTCTAAAACAGCGACCTAACGCGGCTATTTCAGTTTTGTCAGCCATAAATGAAATCTCCAGAGTTTTCGAAAAAAAAAAAAAAAAAAAAAGAAGCTAAGAACTGGTCAGTAACACGCATCAATCGAATTTTACACAAATTCGATTTGTTTTCTCATTTTTTTTAAACTAAACAAAATGTGATTGGCTCGAACATCTTTTTTGAAAATAAAATTTTGATGCTAAAAAAATTTTTGATACAGCACTTTATTAAAAGAAAGGCGATTAAAATTTTCTTTTATTTATTTAAATAATCTTCAATTTCTTTACACGCTATTAACATAACTATTTGAGCAAATGAACTTACTTATTTTCTCATGATTAGCATTGAAAATAGACTAATCAAAAAAAAGTTAAAAAAAGTGACCAGTTACTCAAAATATTTAGCCTCAAGTAAATTAAAAAAAAAGTTTAAATAATTGTTATACTCTTAACCAGAAAAACAATCAACGATAAAATTAAACTTTTGTGTAACGTTTGAATAAAAAAACTCTAAAACTAACAGTTTTTCAAAACTAAACATTATTCATTAAACAAGGCTATTGAAAGTTAATTTGTTTTGAAATTTCGTGTTAACAATAACAGAAATCAATAATTTTTAATTGAAACTTATAAAGTTTTTTTATTAAAATTAATTAGTGTATTAAATTTAAGAAAAAAAGTTTCTTTTAAAAAGACTAATTAGGTAATATAAAAACAAATTTATCACAAAAAAAGCTTCATTACACAATATTAAGCTATAAAACATTTATTGTTTTAATAGATTATAGATTCAATATGCTAACTCATTTTTTAAAAATAAAAACACCTAAGTAAATTAAAACTTGCTTGGAAGTTCTTTTCTTGATTAGTATTAAGCTTATATATTACAATTAAAATTGAATATAATTCTTTAAACTTTAATTATTTGAAAACATATAAAAAGTACATTAATTTTAATTAAGTTTAAATGAAAAATTTCATAAAATAAATTGAAACAAAACTAATTTTTAATTGAAACAAAATAAACAATAAAACTTTTCAGTTTAGTTTAAATTTTATCTATATCGATTCTATACAATAACTTCATTTGAACTTTTACCTATACAAAAGTTACTTAAATATAAGTAAGTTAAAAATTTAGAATACTAAAAATTTACCTAAATTTACTAAATTAAATATGAAAATAATTTTCTTATTGATTTTTCTTTTATTTTTATCAGAAATTTTAAATTACTTAAAATAAATCTTTTTTGAATTTAAACTTTGATTGAATTTTAAATAATTTATGAACTTTTTCAATAAAAAAGTAAAATGAATTGAAATGATGCAATAATAGAAATTTTAGTTGTGTACTTTTTTTAAACATGACCACTATTGTGAATTCAAAAAAATCAATTATTCAAAGCTTTTTTAAAATCAGGTAAAGATAAAAAACAAATTTTAAATAATAAATAAATAACACAGTAAATATCTTGAGAGCAATAGAATATGAATATTTAATTGCTGGTCAACGTGGAGGATGTTAAACAAAAAAAAATTGAAAAAAAAATCCTATAAAATACCTTAATATTCATAACCATTAATGACTTACTTTTTATTATTTTTAGGATCGTTATTTTGCATGTATTTGAATTGAGTGTATAATATGTGCTAAAAAAATAATATTAAGGCGCGTGCAAGATCTTCAAGTTTTTTTATGGATCCCTTTGGATTTTAAATTTTGAATAATAAAGTTCAAAGTCCATGCATATTCAAAATTATTCATCATAAACTTATTTTTAGTGAAATTAGTTTTATGTATCTATGAGCTTAAATCAAAATTTAGAATTCTTTGCGATACGAACAAAAAAAAAATCAAATTAATAAAAAAATCAGTTAAATATTAGACTACATATTAAAATTGGCATAATGTTCAAGCTTATGTTAAAAAAATGAGCTAAGTAATTTTCACTATAATAATTATGCTTTATTTTTAAATAATAATAAATTTGCACGTGTTGCAAATTTTAAAAATAAATTTTTTTGAAAATTTTATCTGAGAAGAGTAAGTTTTTTTGAATTTAAAAATACCATTTAGTTTTTTAATAAATTTTTTAATGCGTTTAATATTTTGCAAAAAAAAAAAAAACAAAAAAATTACATCGAATTTTATTTTTGAAACTGAAATTTTTGTTACTATTAAGTTGAATCAAAAATTACCATATTAATCAAACAAAAATATTGAAATAAAAATAATTATCAAGGAACTATTTGAAAAAAAATAAACAAAAAACTTATTAATTAAATCTCATAATAGAAGAATTAAATCTTGAGAAAAGATTTTTGTCAAAAAACTAAATTATACTTAAGTCTTAACAAAATATTTTTATAAACAAACACAGGCCAATCATCATTTATCAAAACAAAATCAGATCAAAGTTTAGTGGTTGGTTGTCTAGAGCATTTAATAACATAAAAATAAGTAGGCTGATTATAAAATATAACCTAGCGCCTGACCATAAGTGCTTTACAATTAAAATAATTGAGCTGGGACTGTGCGTCGACAAACAGGTTCGAAAACGGCAGGTCGATTGCAAAAATAAAAGCTTTAATCATTATTTTTGTATCAAAAAAAAAAATAAATAATTTCTGATGTAATAAGCATAAACCAGATTTATTTTTGTTCATTAAATGTTTATAAAAAAGTATGATAAGTGAAAATAAAAAAGTTTATAAATTTAAATTGAAATGATCTAATTGTAAAATATATTATATCAAATAAAAGTAACTTAAATTTATTTTATTTCAAAAAAATGTTTATTAGATACAAAATCAGGATTTTTTGAAAATAAATTTGGCGGGAATTGTGTATAATATTTATAGCTAAAATGATGGTCATTATTTAAAGATAAAAAAGATAACTATGTCAGGATTATGTCAAATAATTAACTTTTATAACTTTGAAAAAACAAAAAATAAATCTCAATAACCAAAAGATGTTTTAATTTTTAAAAGTCCTTTTATAAACTTATGAAAAACAAAAATATAAGTAAACTTATTAGTTTAAAATAATTCGCGAAATGAAAATTAAATCTAAATTTGAAAAATCTTAAGAATGAAGATATTCTTTATACTAAATTAAAAAGCATCTTAAATAACTTATAGCGTATTAGCTAAGTTTTTAGATTAGTTTTTGAAAACCATTTCAAAAATTTTCTTCAAATTTAATCAAATATTTTATCAATTAAAACTAAAAAATAAGCTTTTATATAGTCTTTTCAAAATTGAAAAATAGTAAGTTTTGAAAAATAAAGAAATTGATTGATAAACTATTTTCATTATCTTACATTATTTTTTTATTTAGTTTCAAAATCTAAAAATGCTAAATTGTTTCATTTAATATTTTTCAATTTAGTAGAAAAATTTGATATCAAAGTCTTAAAATAAAAACCTTTTTAAATTAAAAATTGTAAGAACACAAAATAAAATTTCATCAGTTTTCATTAAATTAAAAATTTTCATCTTATAAATGATACTTTAATTCATTAAACTGTTTAAAATTACTATCCTATCTGAAAAAGCTAAAAAAATGAATTTGATCTATTGTATTGATCACGTTCTTTTGAATATAAACCTAAAATAGAGTCTAACATAAAAAATCAACAGGTTTGTATCATGTTAAAAACAATTAAAAAAAATTTTACCAAATTTAATAAATTTTGGCTTTAAAATGAGTTGAAATAAAGCGCGAGGGCGCAAGTATTTTTAAAAAAAAATCACGTTCTTTTTTAATTGAATTTTTAAAGTATTATTTATAACATTTTTTAATTTTATTCTTAGAAATTAAAGATTATCAATTTCAAATAAGCTTAATCTTTTAATTAAAATTTTCAAAAACTTGTCGCTTTTTTATAATAAACTTTTTTGAATTCATCAAAAATCAATAAAATTTTCATTTGAACTGATGAAATTTTCAAGTTTTTTGATAACCAATGTTTAAATTTTTTTGCATAAGTTTTATGTTAATCAAAAGGTTAGTGTAATTTTAAATTGATGCAATAATTGATTTATCTATTAAATATTAGCTACTAAAATAAAGTATAATAAAAGCTGAAGAATAGTTATAAGTTTGAAGACAAGGCCCTAGTTATTGAAATTTAATACTAAAATCGTTTTTCGATAAAAAATATTTTTAAACTAAAATGGACTCAAATAAAATTTCAAATCTATTATTATTCAAAAACTTTTTAATACAATGACTCAGCAAGAGGTCTTTTTAAATTTAACCTCGCCTTGTTTCTTAAAGCTTTGAAAAATAGCATCTACAATAAATTAAAATACTTAAAATCTTTTAACTTTTTTTCAAAAATTGTTTTGTTTTAAATACAAGTTGTTTTATCCCCAAAATTTTTTATTCTTAGATACAAATATTAATGCAATCTTAAGTTAAGACAAAAACAATTGTCAATATTTTTTGCACAATAAAATTATTTTACTTAGAAAGTTCTGAAATAAATTAAGATTAATTAAAATAAAACTAATTAATTGTATTAAAAACTATTCACTAGGTAATTAAAATTTATTTTTCAAAATTTATGAATAAAATTTTTTTGAACATCGTAGACTGCCATCTAGTTTATTTTTCTAAAAATATTAATTCTAATTTAAATGCAATTAACAATAAACTAGTACCTTCTAGTTTTAAAAAAATCTTTTAAAGTTATGTTTTTTAAAAAACGAAATTAGCTTAAAATCAACTCTAGAGAATGCTAGAGCTTTTGTTAAAATAGAGTCAAAAAAAAACTAGAATATTACTTTTATATCTAACAAATATAAACTTGAAAAAAATTAATAGCTTGTTTATCTATTAAAACAGGTTAACTTTTATATTTCATTAAAATAGTTTATCAATAAAATAAAACTCAAAGATAATTTTAAGAAAAGGATAGATAATTATTCTTTTTTATAAAAAACAATTTAGTTTTTAAGAAAAATAATGAAGAAAATTTAAGCAAATTTTGACATCAATGCAAATAATAAGCTAAGATACTGTATAGAATAATTGGCAATTGAAAAAGTTATTAATTATTTTATCGATATAAGAAAGTTGATAATAAAATTAATTTAGAAAGTTATTTATACTATTTTATAAAAACTAAGTTAAATAAGTTTGAAAATAAACTAAGTCTATTTCTTGAAAAACAATATTTTTTTCATTAATTTTGTTTCATAATTAAAAAAAAGTCAAAAATTTTTTAGTTAGACTTGAGTGTAACATTTTTTTAAAAACTGATCAAGTGAAAAAAAAAAATTTCCTTAGAAAAAAAATAATCCAGAAACTTTTTTTAAGAACTAAAAATGTTTATTAAATACCTTATTAAGTGATAATTTTTGATTGATTTAAAGAAATAAAAACTTTTAAAAATTTTTTTGCTGACTCAACAAAAAACTGTCAACAAAAAAATATAGGGTTCAGCTCGCAAAAAATAACTATTTATAGTTAATAATGAGTTATTCAATTATTAACTGAATTAAGATTTTAAACTTATTAAAAATGAACACAGAAACTAATCCAGAAACTTCAGGTCTAATTCATTTAACTAGACTTAATTCAACCTCAAAAAATCAAGAAGAAAATAACATTGGGTGTGAAATAATAAATAATAATTCTGTAGATACAAGTTCAATAAAATCCAACGATCAGTTTAACAAGGAAATAATTCAAAAATTAGCTGATTTAAGTCAAAACGATATATCAACAGAACCTGAACGAACATATAGATCAAGATCTTTGAATCCTAAAAGTGCCAAAACTAGATTGAAAAGCTTTTCTTTAATTGAAAATCAACAACTTTTTGAAATAAAAAAAAATTTGAATCTACAATCAATAAACAATTGGTCTTTTAAACAACTCAAAAATGAGTTCAAAACAAATAACTTTGAAAATTTATTTGACAAATATCAAATACGTGTTCAACACAATTTTTTTATTGTTTTACTTGTTTTGAACATTGCATTTAATACTTTTGGAATTTATTTGTATTACTATTTTGATAAGGTGAATATAAAAATGATTTTTTTTCATAAATTTATTTTTGAAAAACCCAAATTTTTTATTAGCCCTTTTCAGTTCACTATGGCGTATCATTAGTTAGAGGTTTATGTATAATAACTAATCTTTTAATGTTAGTTACAATTTTCAAATCTGAATTATATTTAAAAAAAACTAAGTCAAGAATTTTATGTTCTCTGTTAACATTAATTTTAATGATAACATGTGAATATAGTCCATCTATTTATGCAATGCTACATCCACCTTCAGCACTTTTATTACAACGTGTTAGACCTACTTATTTTTTAATACTAGCAAATCATGTCTTTTTACCGCATGCAAAATCAAGACATGCATTTTATTGTACATGTTTAGTAATTATAATTGAAACTGTACTCACCATTTACTCCCGAATGAACAACGAATGTGTTGGGTAAGTGTATTTGATTTTTAAAATACTAATATTTCCCAAAATTTTAAGTTGAACTTATTAAAAAGTATTTGAGTTTTTAAAAAAATAATTCACAAGTAAAAAACAATTTAACCACTAAAAACTAATTAAAAATAAACTTAAGATATAAATATAACAAAGAATTCTTAAATGACACAAAAAAAACTTAGTTTCAATGAATTTAGTTTTCAAAAACTTATTTTTCATTTTAATAAATGAACCATTTTTTCTTTTTTAACAATATTAGACGACACTTTTTAAAAATAGGCAATTGTTGATTTTTAACGGATGCAAATTATTTTTATTATACTAATTTTTATATTATCTTTAAATTAAATTTACTTAGTCTTATTTTTTTTGTTATTGAAAAAATTGATTAATTTAAAATAAGATTTTGTTTAAACTAATACTATTCTTAGTATTATAAAGGAAATCAACATAGAAAATGTTTAAAAAATGTAGGATATATTAAGAAGGTTGAATTATACCTTTAGATCTTGAATACACTTAAGATTAAATAAAACACTAATGCAAGAACGAAAATTATCTTTTTTTTAATTGAAAAATGAATTTAATTCAGTTCATTTTAGTTGTTGTTTTAATTTTAACAAGTTAATTTAGATTGATTTTTCTCCTAAATCATGCCAACACTGCAAACTTATTTAAGATTATTAAATATTCTTTAATTTGAAATAAAAAAACCAATTAAAGATATAAATTTAGTTTTTTGAAACTCATATACTTTTATCAATTAATATGATTAAAACACAAAAGAAAAACATTTTATCCTTTAACTCTAGAAATTACTTTAAAAAATTAAAACTCTTTTGAACTTATAAAGATAAAGCTAAATATAATTAAAAAAAATTTTACTTAAAAATAATTAGATTGATTTGAAAAACTAGAAAAAAAAGAACTCACTAGATTAAAACTTATTAAACAAAAACTCAAAGACGATTAAATTTTTAGAAAAAAAAATTAATTTTCTATTTATGGTTTTTATGGTAAAAATTTTTTTCTGAATTGTAAAATTTTTTTTAAAATTAAGAACTTGAGAAAAAATTTAGACGAATGGTTTATTTAAAACAACATTTGAAACTTTTTCGAAATCTTTTCAAATAAAAAAATTCCAAAAACAAAGAATTTAGAAACTAAGTTAAATTCTTAATATTAAAACAAATCATTTTACAATGCCACTGTTCAATTATAAATTAGAATGAAAAAAAACCCGCGCGCTTTAGCTGATTTAAGGGTAGACTTAAACGGGTGTTTAAATATTTCTCTGATTAAGTTCATTTTTTTAAAATGGTTTCTGTTGTCTTAAAAATTTCTTCTCTTTTAAGTTTTACAATTTTAATGATCCTTTTAATTTCAATTGTGCTTTTCTTTTTTTTCTTTTTTTTCTATTTTTAATTAAGCTGTATTATAAAGTCTTGATTGAAATTTTTCTTTTTCTAAACTTGTTGATTTTGTCTAAACATTTACAAGTTGAGTGTTAAGAAATTTTTTTTCTAAAACTTAATCAGCTCTGAATTTTATTATGTAATTTCTAGTATTTAAGAATAAAAGAAATTCATTTTAACATTTGTTTTAATATGTTTATAAACATCATTTTTATGGTTAAATTGATTTTTTTTTTGTTTGAATTAACTTTTTTTTTTAAATTTAAATTATCATAATTAAATGATGTTAATAAATACTTTTCTAATTAAAATCATTTTAGAGAATTCAAAAAATTTTTATGTTTTCAAATTCTTAAGAAATTGACGACAATGTGAATTTATTTAAATTTTAAAATATTTTTTTAATGTTTTTGTAGTTGTAAAAAGAAAAACTTTTACGATAATTACAAATGAATCTAAAAATATATCTATTACATAAAAAAAGAAAACAAGTTACATAAAAATCAGTTCATTTGTTTCTACTTTTTTGGATTCTTAAAGAAACACGTGTTTTTATGTTTAAATACTTTCTTAGCTTATTCATCTACACTTTTACATTTTATTAAAAAATATATAAAATTAGATTTTTTTTTTCCTGTTGCAATTTCCTTTCTTTTTAAAAACTGATTCAGTTTAGCATAACTTTAAGAAAATCTAATCTTTGAAAAATAATTTCTTTTTTAGATAAAAATAATTTTATTAGATTTTTAAACTTAACTTTTCATTTAATTCATTTAGAAAAAATTTTAATCTGTTGAATTTTTTTTTAAAAACTTAAGAAGCCATTTTTATTAATAAAAAAAACAATTCAATCGAAATTGATCATTTGTTTCTTGTTTCTGACATTTTAAATTTACAAAAAATTTGTAATTTTAAACTTAAAAGCCAGAAATTTTAAATGACTTCTGTTTTTAGACTTACATAGTGACACTTTTCAATTCTAAAGTTTATCATAAGAACTAAGTTTCAAATAAGCAATTTTTTTGTCTTTTGATTAAAAACTAATGAATTAAATTTTTTTTTCAAATCAGGTTACATTAGTTAGAATTTACATCTATTAAATTGTTAAAAAATTTTAGTTTCTAAACAAAGGTTTTTAATTTCATCTCTAGTCTTTGATTCTCATCTTTTTTTTTGTTTCAATTTTCTTCTCATCAAACTTTCCTTTTTAGATGAATAATTTATAAAAACATTGTTCAAATTTAGTCAAAAACATCAATTCTATAATTAGCATTTTTTCAAAAACAGTTTTTTTATGATCAAATTAACAATTTAATTTTTTTTTTAGCTCTTCAGTAGCCTGGTATACACTAGCTGATTTTGTTTTTCATTTAACCTGTTCATTGATTGGTTATTTTGTGAATAAAATGTTAGAGGTCGCTAATAGACGAACGTTTTTAGTTTATCGATCTTGTATTGAAAGTAAATATTTTTTAAAAAACCAATTACAACAACAAGATGATTTATTACATACATGTATACCTAAACATTTGAGTGAAAGAGTTAAACAAGATTTGACTAAAGCATTAATTGATTTAACAATAAAACGTAGTTTACCATGTAAACCATTTAATGAACTTTATATTGAAAAATACAATAATGTGACAATACTTTATGCAGATATTGTTAATTCTATGGCATTAACAGTAAACTTATCTGCTCAAAATTTGGTGATAACATTAAATGAGTTATTCAGAAGATTTGATTTAGTTACAGAACAAAACAAATGTCTTAGAATTAAATTATTAGGAGATTGTTATTATTGTGTTTGTGGTGTACCTGATTATCAACCAAATCATGCTGATAATTGTGTCAAAACTGGTTTATCTATGTTAGATATTATTAAAGATGTAAGAAAAAAGAGTAAAGTAGAAGTAGATATGAGAATCGGTATTCATACAGGAATGGTTATGTCAGGTTTAATGGGATTATATAAATGGCAATATGATATTTGGTCATTAGATTCAATGAAAGCTAGTGAAATGGAACATACAGGTGTATCAGGAATGTTACATTTAACTTCAGAAACTTTAAACTGTTTATCTTATGATTATCGGGATAAACTTATAATAAAAGAAAGATTCAATGGAAACAAAGAACAAAAAACTTATTTAGTGAATAAAAAAATTGAAGAAGATGAAGTCATAATTAATAAGCCTAAAAATCTTAAAAAAGAAATTAGACTGGTAAGAGAATTGCATTGCAAATTTAATTTTTGACTTTTTGATTTTTTCAGAGTTCTAGTTCAACAACAATCAAAAAAGATATTGATACTAGTTTCTTGACTCAAAGGTAATCAAAAAAATTGTTTATAAATAAATGACTTAGATTTTTCTTTTTTTAGTGTTTTAAAATATCGAGAGATGATTAATTTTGTAAACACAATTTTGGAAACTGCAATCTATGAAATGCCTTTAACTAAAAGAGAGTAAGCTTAATAAACACAATTACACTGGAAATAATTTTTTTTTAATTTTATAGACAATATTTTAACTCAAAAGGTATTCACCCTTTTTTTTTATTATTCCGAAGTTCTATATATAAATCCTCAAATTTGACTTTTTTTGAAATGGAAAAACGTTTTAATATTCAGACAGATACACTTTTTCATTATTATGTATATTGTGCTGGTTTAATTTGTATGGCTATTATTGCAATTAAATATACAGCTTCACAAATAGAAATTCCATCAAAATTATTTTATAGCTTATTAGCGGCAATAAGTTTTATTTTGTTGTCTCAAGCTATTGTTTATTTGAAAAAATTAAGATTGAATTTTTTAATGAGATGGGTTATATGGTTTCTTATATCAATAATTTTAACTTGGTGTGCAACAATTGATTTCATTTCGGTAAATATATTCAAAAAAGATTTGTGTTCTATTAATTTGAGTTTTGTTTTTAAGACTGATTGTCAAGTAAATTTGGATGATGATGAATTTGTAAATTGTGCATTCACATGGGTAATTAAAAAATATTTTTAGTACTTTTTATTTTTATTTTCTTGTTTTGTTTTAGTATTACACATATTCGATGGTACTTGCAATAACAAGTGTATCTATTTTTATTCGAATAAGTTATTTTTTGAAGACAACTTTGTATTTGATTTTCTTTTATATTTTTTGTAACTTAATCAATGATGATTGTTCTATGGTTAATATTATTGATAAAAATGCTAAATGGACTTTTTTTGTACATTGTCCTCAAGTTGGTCATATTTACTATGTCTTTATTGTAACAATCATTTTACATTTGATTGATCGTCAAATCGAATATATTTTAAGATTAGATTTTCAATGGACAAATAAATTAGAAAACGAACGTAAAGAAGCTATAAATTTAGCTAAAATAAATCGTTTACTATTGTTAAATATATTACCTGAACATTTAGTTATTAAATATATGTGTGATCAATTATGGATTGCTCCTAAAATACCATTTAGTGAATCTTATAAATCAGTTGCAGTTATGTTTGCTTCAATACCAAATTATTCTGAAACATATACAGAAAATGAAATGAATGGTCAAGGCTTAAAATGTTTACAAATATTAAATGAAATTATTCATGATTTTGATAAAGTTAGTTTTAATTTAAACAAAATTTGAATTAAAATCTTTTTTCTAATTTAGATAATTTTTTTCAATCAGTCTTTCACTGAAGTTGAAAAAATTAAAACAATTGGTTCTACTTACATGGCTGCTACTGGTCTACACACTAAAAGAGAATCTTTAAATGGGGTAAGTGATTAATTTATTAATTTTAAAACAAATAAACAAATTAATCACATAGACAGTTTTATTTGAAATGGTTTGTTATTTTAATGATAAAAATCATATTTTAAAGATAAGTCTAGTTATTTGCTCACATTTTAATTTAATTATTGTTGAAAGCGTATTCATTTTTTTAAGATTAGTTTCCAATTTTTATTCAATAGCTTTAAAACAAAAAAGTTTGATTGACAAAATTTTTCACTAACTAATTTTTAATTGAAATTTTAATTGAGCAATTATCTTATCTTCATTTAAAGTTGTTTATTACTGATGAAAATGAGATTAAGAAAACAGTCGTTTTCACAATGGTTGATTTCGCGATAGAAATGTTAAAAAAATTAAAAATTTTTAATAAAGATGCATTACAAGAACTTAAACTTAGAATTGGTATTGATGTTGGGCCTGTAGTTGCAGGTGTTATTGGTGCAAGTAAACCTCAATGTAAGATTTTGTTTTAAACTATTTATATAAATTAATTATAAATTTTATTAGATGATATTTGGGGTGATACAGTTAATGTTGCTAGTAGGATGGATTCATTTGGTCTATGCGATAAAATTCACATAACTGAAGAAGTTGCTAATATTTTAAAAGAAAAATCTGAATATCATCTTCATTGTAGAGGTGAAATTGAAATAAAAGGAAAAGGTAAAATGGTTACTTATTTATTAGAAACTGATTTTGATGTGGATGAGTTTTAAATTTAATGATTGATAACTAAATTTTGTTTTTTTCAGCTTATAAAATATTAATTATTTTGAATTATCTCAAAAATCTTTTATCAATTTAATGTTTGCTTAGTAATTTTTTTATCTCACAAAACTATTTAGTTTTACAGATAACAATAGCTATTTTTACATAATTTTTATCTTTAATATTTTTAGTTCAAATAATGAAATTGATAACTGAAAGTCCATTTTTTATTTCATTTCTGTTAAAATAACTTTGATCATCTTTAATATAAATTATTTTTGAAGTTAACTTAAATTATTTAGTAACCAGGAATTCCTATAAAGTTTATCTTAAATAAACAACGTAGTGAGATTAAGTTCATTTTAAAACAATTGGGTATCAAATTATTTATCTCAAACATTTATCTTTCTTTAATTAATGATTTTAACGACAAATTGATAAATAAGCAATCAATTATCATACATTTTTAAATCTAAAAACAATAACGATAAATATTTGTTTTAATTTTTGTCTTTAGTTATTACTTAGTTTGACTTCTTTTTGTTTTCAATAGATTTCAAAACAGTATGTAAAACGTATGAATAGATAAATTATCAGTTTTTTTGTCAACAACCATAAAGATTTTTTTAAATATGTGATTTTTAATTCATTTTTAAATCAAATTAATTTTAATTAAAAAAACAAACAACAGTCATTTCCGTTTTTGTTTTTAATCTTAATTTAACTTAATTATGTAACCTTTTATTTTTATAGTTTTGTTGTTGCTAAATTCTTTTTTTACATTTTTTGAACTTTGAAGTTTTTTTCAAAAAATAAACTTTTACCCACTTTTACATTTTTTATTTTTATCTTAGATAGTTTTCTCAAAAAAAAAGATAAACTTATTTTAATTTATTTTAATGATGTTAAATCAAACAGATCTTAATTTTACAAAATTTTTTTATTGAAATTCTTCCTAAAATTTGAAAATTTTTTTAGATTAAGTTTTTGGAAAAAAATTCTCAAAAGTTTTTTTTATCTAACTCACCTATTAAACTAACTAATTATAAAAACAAATTTTTGAAAAAGCTTTCAAAAGTTGTCAATTAAAGTTAATTAAAGAATCTTAATTTCAAATGTAAATACTTGATATTTGTAAAAGATAAAAAATAAATATTTTTTTTATTTTAAGAACTCTAATTGTTATTCAAATATATGATTATTTGTTGATTTAGGTTTGAAATTTTCAAAAATTCTTAAAAATAATGTTTATCAATTTTTATCAATTTTATGTAAGTTATGAATCTTTGTTTCTTATTTATTTTAAGAAGTACTTTTTGAAAAACTGAGTTTTTATAATTTCACAACATTTTATTTTCTGCGTTTTAAGTGAAAATAATTTTGTTTAATTAAATTTGATTTAAGTTTCATATCAATTGTAATTCAATTTTATATTTATTTTGACATTATTTTTTTTTGGTCAAAAATGAAAAGGTTTTTGTTTAAATTATCTCCATTATCTATAGCTATATTGTTTGAAAAAGATAATTTTTTACTATTTTTCATTCATTTTTTTAAAGTTTATTATTTTGAAAACGCCTCTAATTTTTTTGTCAGAAATCGATTTATGATTATAAATTTTAAGATTAGCATTACATACCTTAACATTGTTTTTAATGCTACTTGATTTCAAGCTAATCAGACTAAAATATTTATGACGAAAAAGGTTGCTAATGGTAATTTGAGATGTTAAGAATAAAAAAATGATTTAATTCTCACAGGTAACTACTTAGTAAGAATGTATAAATAAAATTTTTTTGTTTTAATTAAATCACTAATAAGTTATGTTCCAAGAATAAAAATCAATTTTTATTGATTTATAAAAAAAAATTGAACTCAAGTATTTTCTCAAAGTTTATAAACTTTTTAAGCTAATTATTCAGATTATTGGCTTAGATTATGTAAAAGTTAGAAAAAGTAAAGATTATAAAGTTTAAGATAAAATAAGTTTTTTGTAAAAATATTATAAAAAAGTTTTAAAAATTAAAGATGGCTTTCAAAAAAGAAGAATTCAAATTAGAAGAAGATAATCTTAAAAACTGTTTTGAGACAGATAAAAAAGTTAATTTTGCTTTTTTACCTAAAAATGAACGTGCTCAAATTAAAAATTTTTTGACCAATAAAACACTTGAAGACACTCTTCATAAACAATCACGTAAACAAACTTGTCCGGTGGAGTATTGTAATGGCTCAATTATGGGTGTCCAAAACTTGCACGAAAATAGATATTTGGATCAAAATATTTTAGAAGCTGAAGATTTCATAAATCAGTATTTCACATTTAATAAAAAGTAAACTATTTCTATTTTAAATAAAAAAAACTAATTCATTTTTTTTTAGAGCTAATACAGATGAACATAAGTTTAGATTAGAAGAAGTTTTAAAAGAACTAGTTGAAACTAAAACTATAAATTATACTCATGATGAATTAATGTTTGGAGCTAGAACAGCTTGGCGTAATGCTTCTAGATGTATTGGTAGAATTCAATGGAATAAATTGTATTTAAATGATTGTCGTAATATAAAATCTACTAAAGAAATGTTTGAAGGTGTTTGTAAACATATTGAATATGCAACAAACAATGGTAATTTACGCTCAACAATAACTTTATTTCCTCAAAGAATACCGTTTAGAGAAGATTGGTTATTATGGAATAGCCAACTTATAAGTTTTGCAGGATATCAACAAGAAGATGGAACTGTTTTAGGAGATCCTATAAATGTAGAGTTCACAAATACTTGTTTGAAATTAGGTTGGAATAAACCACAAATTGATCGTACACAATTTGATATACTGCCTTTAATATTTTCTGGGCCAGGAGAAATGCCTACATTATATGAAATTCCTAAAGAATTAGTTTTATTAGTTGACATTCGTCATCCTACAAATCCATTTTTAGATGATTTAAATTTAAAATGGTATGCTGTTCCTGCAGTTTCTGGAATGTTATTTGATGTTGGAGGAATTCAATTTCCATCAGCTCCATTCAACGGTTGGTATATGGGAACTGAAATTGCTGCTCGTGACTTTTTAGATGCTAGTAGATATAATTTAAGTCGCAAATTTGCTCGTAGACTAAACTTGGATACATCAAACAGTGTTAATTTATGGCTAGATCGTGTTTCTCTTGAAATGAACATAGCAGTTTTACATAGTTTCCAATCTAGAAATGTAACTATTGTAGATCATCATACAGCTTCCGAAAGTTTCATTAAACACTTAGAAACTGAAACAAAGTTGAGAGGAGGTTGTCCAGCTGATTGGGTTTGGATCAATCCACCAATGTCTAGTTCATTAACCAAAGTTTTTCATCAAGAAATGTTTAATTATCATTTAAAACCTAGTTATGAATACCAAAAACCTCACAGTAAAACTTATAATTGGAAACGTCAAGCTATTGATTTAAAATATAAACTTAAGTCTGTTGCCATGACTGTTTTGTTTAGTAACTTAATGCAAAAAATAACATTAAGAAAACGTCCAACAGCAACAATACTTTATGCAACAGAAACAGGAGTTTCAGAAAGCTTTGCAATAAAATTAAATAAGCTTTTAAAAAGTACATTTAACTGTAGAGTTATTTGCATGGAAAATTATAACTTAAAAGAGTTAGCAGATGAAAAAATTCTTTTATTCGTAACATCTACTTTTGGAAATGGAGAAGCTCCAGATAATGGAAAAGTAAGCTTATTAAAATTCAATTTTTTATTTTTACTAACTTTCATTTTTTAGTCATTTTGGGAATATGTTTCTTCTTTACAAGTGAACGATATTGACTTTTCTAAATTGAATTATTCAGTATTCGCTTTAGGCTCATCTCAGTATTCTACATTTTGTGAATTTGGTAAAAACTTAGATAAAACTTTTCTTAAGCTAGGGGCTAAACAAATTGTAGGTGTTGGCTTAGGAGATGAATTGAAAGGTCAAGAAAAAATTTTCGGAAAGTTTAGCTTGATTTTATTCAAAAATATTTGTAAAGAATTTGACATTGAATTTGTAGAAAATAATGTTCAAATTGAAAATGAAGTATTTAATCCAGGAAAGGTTAGGTTAATTGAAACAGATAATAATGATGATGAAGAACCTACTTATAAGAAACTAAGAGCTATTCATAATAAGCCAATAAACTCATATAATCTTATTTCAACAACACAACTTTTACCTGCTGAAAGTGACCATAAAGTTTTACTTGTAAAATTAACACCAAACCAAAAACAAGCTGAGGAATTCACTTTCGATTATAAACCTGGAGATCATTTAGCAGTAGTACCAGCAAATTCAGAAAAACTTGTCAACAAAATTTTAAGCAATTTAAAGCCAGATACTGTTGGCATGTATCAAGATGATATACAAAATACTGTATATAAAATTGAAGTTCAATCAAATGGTAAATGGCAACCATACACAAAAATACCAGAATGTACTTTGCGTGAAGCATTGACTAACTATTTTGATATATCAGGACCACCTAGTATTAAATTTTTAACATCAATTTTAAACTTCATAAGAGATGATTTAGAAAAACAAAACTTAGCTAAAATTATAAGTGATCAAAAAACTTATGAAGATTGGAAACATTGTTATTGTCCAAATTTAGGAGACTTATTTGATTTATTCCCTTCTTTGAAAATTGGTCCAAAAATCTTATTTACCCAGTTAAATATTTTACAACCTCGTTATTACAGTATTAGTAGTACATTAGATGCATCACCAAATGAAGTTCATTTGACTATGACATTAGTTGAATTTAAAACTCAAGGTATTTTTTTTTATTTTTTTTTTTGTTTTTGTACGTTTAACTAAATTTTTTTCTTTATTTAGATAAAAAAAGTGTAACAAAACATGGTTTATGTACAAACTTTTTTGCTGAAAATCCAAAGACTCCAGTTAATTGTTTCTTACGTAAAGTTCCTTCATTCCATATGCCAAAGAGTTTAGATACACCAGTTATATTAATAAGTGCAGGTTCTGGTATTGCTCCATTTAGAAGTTTTTGGATGCAAAGTGAATTTAATCAAAAGAATTCATCCAAAGGGAATAAAATATTTTTATTCTTTGGTTGTCGTAGAACTAGAATTGATAATATTTTTGGTTCTGAATTTCCAAGCTTACTTAAAAAAGGAGTTATTTTAGATATTTTCTATGCATACTCAAGAGATAGTCAACATAAAAAGGTAAAATTAATAATTAAAACGATTAAGTTGTAATCTTATTAAAATATTTTTGTTTTTTAGCGTTATGTACAAGATCAAGTTTATAAACAAAAAAAACTTGTACACTTTTTATTAGAAAAAGAAAATGCTCATTTATATGTTTGCGGCGATTCAAAAATGGCTAATGGAGTCAAACATGCTGTCAAAAAAGTTTTAGAAGAAGAAGGTAATTTAAGTGACCAAGATGCAGATACATATTTATCTAAATTATTTGTAAGTCTTTTTTTATTTTTTTTTGAAAGACATAACTAATTTTTTAATTTTGACAGACGGATGGACGCTATCATGAAGATGTTTTTAGCTCTACACATCAAGTAAAAAAAATTGATTTTTAAATAAATTTTCATTTGTTGACAAAAACTTATTCATCATTTTCATATAAATAAAGTTTTTAACTGTAAAATCAACTTCAAATTTTAGTTTTTATTAAAATCTCTTAAAACTATCATGAATTGTTTTCGATAATCTTTTGTGTTTAATTTTTTAAAACTTAAAAAGAAGAATGCCTCAAATAGTTTTTGGTTATAAATTATAAAAAAATATTTAATGGATTATTAAAGACAGGAAAACAGATTTTAACTAATCAAATTTTTAAGCTTTCAGACATTAAAATATTTACATTTTATGTTTATTTTGGTTAATTTGAGATCTCAATTTTTAAAACATATTCAATCTTTTGTTTAACAAGGTAAATTTGATTTTTTTGCTTTTTTCAATAAATTTTTAAAAAGTTTCTTTAAATTTTTGAATCAAATTAATCGCATTTCATTTAACAAAAATTTTTTTGAATATTTTATTTAGAAAAAATTCGATTAAACTTTTCAAACTAAACAGAGTAAATTTTAAAATTTAATAAACTGACGCATGTTTAAACCTTAAAATTTAAATATAGAAGTTCTAATGTCTAAAAAATATGTTTGACATTTATACTTATTCTAGGAAATGATCTTGAACTAAATAGTTGAATATTTTGAGTACTCAAAATAAAATTTATGGTTCTTTATTTTTAAATTTGTTTATTGGTTTTTTTAAAAAAACTCTTTGATTTTTTTTTAAAGAACTTTTTCAAAAATCAAAATGATTTTAATTAAATTTTTGAATCAACTGATATTTTTTTTTGTTTTAAATTTAACTCTTTTTACTTTTTTGTTTAACTGTGATTCGGTAAATTCAAAAGATTTATATACCCCTAATGGATATTTTTATTCTAAAAAACCAAGCTTAACTTATGATAATTTAGATCCTTATCCAATTTTAAATTATGATTTTCTAAAGTAAGTAGATTTACAGTAAACTAAAGTTTGTTTCTCATTTTTTTTTTTAATTAAGAGCTTTGAGGAGTTATAAATATTTTGTTGATAAGTTTGATCAACAATTTCTTAATAAACAAATTGCTAAAGCTTTGAGTCAAAAATACTCTCAGTATAAGTAAGTATTAATTAAACTAAAATGATTGTTCTTTTAAATGATATTTATTTTTAAAGTAAAAGAAATTGTCTTATTAATGCTGGTATGTCTCAAACTTGTGATTTCAAAGAACTTGTATCTGCTGTTAATGCAAGAAAATTTTGGGAATCTAGTAATAGCCCTGGTAAAAGAAGAAAACGTTCTCTTTTAAAGAAAAATTAATTTAATTAAAATTAAGAAAAAAATTTTTGTTTTTTTACAGCTTTTTTCCTTCAATTTCAGATTCTCATCTCTAAAGCATTTAAATTATTTAAAATAATCTTATTTAAACTAAATCTTGTTAAATTATTGTTTAACAAATGGTCTACCTAATAGAAAATGTTTTAAAACTTGGAAAACTTTGAATAAAAATAAATTCATAACTTAAAAATCATATTTCTTTAATTTAACTTAATTCTTTCCTTAAGTTTTTCTCAAATTTTATTCTAATTGTTTCTTTTTACTGTTCAATTTTTTCAATTTCTTCAATTTTTTATGTCTAATTTTTTTAAAGAAGTCTCAATTCAAAAAAAAACAAAGAACTTAACATGTTTACAAAATTTATACATTTGATACTTCAGATATCTACTTAAAGTTTCAATAAACACAAAGAGAATTTCGAGAGTAGTTGAAAATTATTCAAAACTTCAATTTATCTCAAAAATGTCTTTAAAAAGTTTTTTTAAAATTAATTTCAATTTTTTCTTTATAGATTAGAATAAGGTCATTATCAAGTTTGAAATAATAAAAAAATTTTTTCAGCTTTTTTGTTGTCATCTATTTTTGAAAATTATTTTATCTAGTCTTTTCATTGCTAGTTCTCTTTTTCTCATAATTCAAATTTATTTTTATGAAGCTTTTTTTGTTGAAAAAATTTTTTTCTCTTTAAACACCTTTACATTAAAAGATTAAAAATTTTTTTGTTTCTTTTTAATTTTCTGCTAAATCTTATCGAAAAAAAATTAATCAAACTGTATAGCAGTCATTTAAAAAAAATTGTAAATAAATCGATAAAAGAAACAACAAAAATCTTTTCTCAGATAAATTACTTCATTAGAATATAAATTAAAAAAAAATAATTTGGATTATTTCAAATAAGAGGTGTTTGAAATAAAGTAAAATCTAAGTTTTAATTTTACTTTCATGAGTCAATATTTTTTGAAATTACTTTGTTTTGATTTAAGAAAATTTTTTCTCTAATTTAAAACATTTAAAAATAGATAATGTGTAATCTTTTAGTTTTTGTCATTAAATTAGTTATGCATGATTTTTGAAGAAAAGAATTTATAAAAAAAACTGTGATAGATAACAAACTTATAAATTTTACAATTTTATTCTTAAGCTGAAAAGAAATTTTTATATCAAAATTACAAAACACATTTACAAAAAGAAAAACACTTGTAAATATAAAAACACTTTTTCTAATTTTATTTTCTAATTTTATTTTCTATTTTTGTGTTTATTTGAAACCTTCATTTAATTTTAAAATAATTCTGCATCTGAATGCTTATATATCTATTTAGAATCTTTTGTTTAGTAAACTTTTTTTTTAAATGTAGAGAACAAGTATTATTTTAAATTTCAATTTTTTTTTAAATTAAGCTAGGATTTTTAATTTAATTAGAATATTACAAAGAAAAATGTATTTAAAATTTCAAAGTAAAAAAACAAGTGACTTGTTTTGTAGAAATCATAATTAAAGAATGTTGTTTATGTTTTAAAATAATCTATTTTGAATTAATTTAAATTTAAAGCGATATTTTTTTCAAATCTTGCATTTATTTGATAATTCAAACAAAGAGATAACCTTGAATCAAACATGTTTTATATTATTTTTATTTATTAAAGTTCAACAGGTATTAAATCTTCAGAAAAAAATATTTGAATAAAATGTTTAAAAACCTAATCAGAATAAAACATGATTAGTTTGAATGTTTTAGAAAGAAAAAACTATGAGACGAGTTTTAATCGCCTCATTACTAACTTTGTTTTGTCGGTAATCCTTATAAAAAAAGAACTTTCCGTTTGGAATTATCTTTAATTTAATTAATCTATGAACTTAAAAGAATAATTTAATTAGTAAATCAAATATTAGATTAATTAATTAAATAATCTGAAAAAAATTTAAAAATTTTAAGATAATACAGTTTTATAAATGTTTTTTAAATTTTCTAGTTTAACAATTTATTTTCATGAGGTGTTTTTTATAAAAATTCTGAAGACTTAAGAAAATTAAAGGTTTTAGCATTAAAAGGTTAAAAAAATAAAATAAAAGTTTATTAAAACTTCTACAAAAAAAAATTTACAGAGTTAACAATAATAATTTTGAGGAATTTAAATGAAGTTAAGCTTAATCAAAATAATATACATTTATCCATTGTCTGTTGACTAATTAAACGCATTGCATGGGAATCTTGTTTACAATCAAAAACATCATAAAATGAGTTTGAGTTTTTTATTGAGAAATTAATTAAGTTTTTAGATAATTGACTATGTTGTGTTTTTGAATTGAAATAGTAGCAGTATCCCTAAAAAAAAAATCAAGTTTTTAGCTAACTTCAAAATTAATAAGTTTGGAATTAGTTTTAGTAAAATGAATATTTTACAATCAAGTTTTGTACTTACATTTACATAAGAAATGAAAAATAATTGTTTTGAATTAAATTCGCTTTCAACTACTTGATCATACCCATTATAATTCAATTCTTTGACTAATAATTCTTGAGCTAAATTAACAGACTCACTTTGTAAAATAAATTTTTTTGTTAACTCGTCAGAATCCATTAAATTATTTTCATAAATTTTACTAAAAACTAAATCTTTATAGCAATTCCATTTAGCATTGAATAAATTCTTTGACTCATTTTTCATGAGTAGTTGTGTTTCATCAGACAACACAACTTTGTCTAGTAAATGTTTTGATATAACAATTGCAAACCGTGAAAATAGCCAAAAGTTGGGTGTATTTACTAGACTTATTAGTGGTAAGTAAGATCTAGTTTCAATTTCTAAATAAAACATTGATTAGATAAAAAAGAAAATTTAAGTGTAAAAATTAAGAATTTGATTTTACCGAAGTTTTTGTTTGTGTACATTTTTTTTGGGTTTTCTTTTTTGAATGCTTGTATGCATATATCATTCAAATGATTAAATGATTTTATTTTAATTACTGAGTTAATAAATGATCCAGAATCAGATACAGCAAAATTGTCGTAACAAAATCTGGATTCAGGAGAAGTCTGCATTATTTCATCTAAACTTACTTTATTCATTTTATGGACTATTTTTTTGGTAAGTTTTTCATTTGACCAAATACTATTTTCTAATTTACGTTCTATTAAATTAATAACTCCTTTTAACAATTCATTAAATTTTTTGTAGCCTTTATTCAAAAAATTTGTTTTCAATAAGTAGTCTACTGAAATTTGAAATTCTGTTATTGTTTGTTTAGAACATATTTCTTTCAAATCACTTGATACTCTATCTATATCTTCATCAAATTTTTTAGAATTAGTTTGGTTTTTTAAATTTTTCTTTATTAAAAAACTATTTGAATCAGTTTTACTAGTGTTGCCATCTTCATTTTGGTTCAAAAACTTTTTTTTTAACTTCATTAAACTTATTGTAGAGTAAGATGAATAATATTCTGTAATTTTCCAACCAAGAAAATCAGAAAAGATTTTTCTAAAAATATTTTTAACTTAATTAAGTTTAAAACAAAAATCTTAACTTACTCTTTTTTTAATAACTTATTCATATGTCTGATTGTATCTCTTCCAACTGATAGTATTTTGATTTGATCTGTAAGAAAGGTTTGATAACTTTCAATCATACTAGAGATTACTAAAGCCCAATCCATCTTAAATGAAAGTTAAAATTGAATATTTAAGAAAATAAAATTTTGAAATTTAAATATTAAAGTGTTATAAGTTGAAAGTTTTTTGTATAATTCGATTGAAATGCATATAAGTTTTCAAAGTAAAAAATTTTGAAATTTATTTTTTAAGAAAATCAACTTACATTAGGCTGATAATTTGTCAAATTAAACATATTTAATGTACTTTTTAGCGAATAATCAAAAGAAACGTTGTTTAATTCTTTCTCAAAATTGATTATTTCTTCAATACTTTTTTCAAGCTCAGAATCGACAATATCATCTGAATTAGGATGTATTAAATGAACAACTTCTTTTATATATTCTTTATAATAATAAATCCATTGTTCATTGTTCTTAAATGTTCTTTGAAATTTTTTTATCTAAATCAAAACAAAACAAAAAAATTAAGGTTTTTTCAATTAATAAAGTTGAAAGATTTACGTTGATAATTTTGCTTCCAAATGAATCAGTTGTAATTTCAACATCAAAAAAAAAGTTTTTCTTTAATTTTCTGTATAAATTAATTAACGGTCTTTCATATCTAAACCCAGAAGAAGTCCAATTTTTTTTTTCTATCAAAGACCAACCTCCAATTTCTTGATAAATATCAAACAAATCTTTATATCTAGCTGAGTTTCTTTGCTCTACAAAAAAAAATTTATTTAACAATAGACTGCGCTAGTTTCTAAAAGTTCTAAAACTAAAAAAATAAAAAATTTACCTTGGTTTGAGCACATATGATAAAACTCAATAGCATCAACTAGTAAAGGAACTTCTGCAACATTGTAGTTTTTTTTATAGAAATCTATAAAATATTTTTTAGAAAAATAAGCTTAGAATAGAAAGTAGAATATATTTTACCTAAAACAAATTTCATTGTGTTTGTATAATAATTTTCTTCATTCACATTAAACATTGATTGTTTTTTACCACAAACATGTTGAGAAAAATCTGTGCATGGTGAAATGTTTTTATCTAAATGTCTAAAAAGTTCATGACCTAAAATAAGTTTAAGTTGATTAAAGAAAAATTAAAAAAGTTTATTCTAATAATCGAAATAAATATTAAAGTTTGTTAATAAAACAAATTTTTAAATGGTCTTTAAGTTTTCATTTAGTTTTAAGAGGTCTTTTATTTCAAAAATTTAATTGATTTAATATGTTTCTTTATATAAACAATTTTGTTGTTTAAGAAGTTTTTTGATTCAAAACTATTTTTCAGTTTATATACTGAATGAAACTTTAATTTTCTAATCAAAAGTCAATTTGTAAAGATAATTTTTCAAACTGCTTTAAAAGATTAAGGAAAAAGAGTTGATTTTTTTTGATTTTGTACTGATTAAAAATGAAACTATCAAAACTAAAAAGTCAAAAGTTTCTCTTTTTGACAATTTTATTTAATTTATATTTTAAGTCCATCCAATCAAATTTAATTAAAATATCTTTCAATTTAGTTTTAATTAATTTCTATTTTTAAATTAAAATTTTTTTTGAATCTAAAGTGTATTTGAATTCTCAAGACAAATAATGTTTAATTTAATGACCAATTTAGTTTTTAACCAAAAAAAGACAACAAAAACTATCAGTTACAGTAAAAAATGTAATTGAAGCTATTAAATGATGAATTAAAATCAAATCTAAACATACTAATATATTTTTTGTTAAATTAAGCAATTTAATCTACAATTATCTTCAGTTTATTTAAAAAGAAAAAAGCAATTTTTTTATAGAAGAGTTTTAACAATGAAACCGTCAAAAAATTAAATAAAGAAACAAATAAGGAACAATAGTAACATCTGAATTTATCAAAAATAAATTATCTTTCAAAATTTTAAAATCATTTTTTGTTGAGGTTAGGCAAATAAAATTCTAAAATTGTTACTTTATAATCAACAAATTATTTTTTTTTTGGATTATGAAGCTAATTGAAAATTTTGAACCTATAAAATTTTTAAATTAAATTTTTTCATATTTTAAAAAGAAGGGAATAATTAAAATTTTTTCTAAATGTAATCAACTAGATTTTTAAAAACAAAGTTTTTTTAGATTATTTCGACGTTTTTAGCACTTTAATTTGTTGAAATACTCAACTAACTAGATATGAAAAATGTATTGAAAAATCGTGATTTTTTTATACAATTTCAAGCTATTATTTTCATATAAGATTGAATTACTAAAAAGTTAACAACTTATATTAAATAATATCAAAATTTAAGCACACCAGATTGAGTACAAAATTTTTTTCTAAATCAAAATATTTAGCCTGCCCATTCGATGAAACATTAAAAAAAGATAAGATATGATCTCATTGAATGATTTTTTACTTAATTTATTTCTTGTTTCCTATTCTTATTAATTTTATCAACCCTCTTTTTATCTAACAACCAGGTATTTTGGTGAATTTTATTTATATAAATTAAGAGAAAATTTTTTTTTAAAAAGTTAATATTTAAAACTTTGGACATTGTTTTTACATTATAACACATCTTGAAAGCTTATTCAACATTTTTTTTAAAACTTTTACGGGAAATTTTTACTAAAAACCTAAAATTACCTATTAATAATCATTTAGCATTAATTTTAGTGTAATTTTTTACAGATTTTTTTTCTAAAACAAACAACTAATTGATTGTTTTTAAAAACTGGCTGTTCAAAACAAAAACAAAATTTTAAAGTATTTGAAAACTTCAAAGAAAAAAGTTTCAAAAAGTATAAATAGTTTTTAATGAATTTATTGTATTAGATTATGTCTATATTAAGTTTTGAAAATAATTTCATGTTAATAGTTGAATATAGATTAAAAAAAACTTATTCATTGTTCTTATGCGTTTATAATATTTTATCAACAAGCCTAACTTTTATTTTAATAGAGGGCAATTAAAGTTGTTAGATCACTTAATTTAAGGCAACACTAGTAGTACAATTGTTTTTTATACATGGTAATCATCATGTTTCTTTAGATAGTCATTAATGAACAGCTTTTCATGATAAAGCTTTATTTATTTTTTAAATAAAAACGTTTAAAAAATTTATTCTCAAGTTTAGTTAACTTTAAAATTTATAATGAAAACTTCAAAAAATAAAATTAATTAAATCATTATACTTTTATAAGATAATCTTAAAACAAATAAAATTATTAACAAAGAAAACATCCTTACTTATCTGTTTACATGTATCAGTTTTACAACTAATCATCTGGTTGCCTTGTTCACTATTCAAAACTACAATAAAGATTATACCAGTTAAGGTAATACAGAAACTAAACAGTATGCAACAACGAGTCAATTTTTCGATTCGTGAATCTTCAAAAAATTTATTTATCATCTTTATGTATTTTGAATAATTTGTTAGAATAAAAAAACTTTTTTTAATTGACCAGCGGCAACTAATACAGCCCTAATTTAAGAAGTTGATTAATGATCACTATACTTTAAAAAAAAACTTTATTTTTTTACTGATTAGTTAATTATACATCTAATTGATAATATTTTGATTATTTTTCAAATTACACTGAATTGATGATTTTTTGATTGTTTTTGCATTTAATATTAAAAAATTAATTTTCACTAAACTTTTTAAAACTTTAAAATATTAAGTTCAAATCAAAACATTTTAAGCAGTAAATTAACGTTGAAGTTTTTTAAAATATTTTTGACGGTTTTCTTAAATAATCCTTAATTTACATTTTGTTAAAAACAGGTTGAATTTTATTTTAGTTTAAAAACATTGAAGGACAAAGATTAACAACTAATTAAGTTTATTAAAAAAATATTTTTTTTAAACGCTGTGTAAAGAAAAATTTAGAAAAATTAAACTTTTTTAGCTCTTTTAAAATTCATTTAAATGAAACTAAATGATATTAAATTGACACAGTTTTATTATTTTTCACTTTTTAATCCATTCAATTTATTTAATTCTTCATGATGTAAAATATTATTATGTCTACAAAAGAATTTCAGAAAAAATATGAAATTTTAAAACTTATACGCTTCAGACTTATTGAAAAAATGAACTTAAGTAGATGAATATTGTAAAGCAAATAAATTTGAATCTGCAAAAATTAAATTTTTTGCAAAATTAACAATTCATAAATGAAAGCCTTAAATTATAAAATTTTAATAAAAATATTGCTTTACCAATTGTTGGTCAATTTTATTCTTTTTGCAAAAATTTCTTTTTAAGGATTCTTTATTCATTTAATTGACTTTTAAATAGACTTATTTTAACAAAAAATATACTAAAAACTAAAAGAATAAAAAATTAGCTATTTTTAGTTGTTTGTGAGTTTATGAAAATTATTGAAAAATAGTCAAAAAATTTTTTAAATTAGATATACAAACTGTTATAGTTTTTAATTGATTTAAATTAAGTTAAATTAATTTTTAGTTGAAAAAATTCACAGCTAATTCTCAGTTGACTAAACATAGTGGAACTTTATTGATGAAGCAAATTTCAATAAATTAAACATGCTTTTTAAAAAACGTTTTCTAAACTTAATAGAATGTTTTTTTGTGAATAAATTGCTATTTTAATAGATGTTTTATTAGTTTAATGTTTAGAGAAAAAATTTACATTTGCAAATAAGTCAAAAACAAGTGGTAGTTTTTAACACCATAAACTCCCCAATTTGAAAAAAAATAAACTGATTTTCAATGTGAGTTTACTTTTAATTAAAAATTTAAAAACTAAGCTTATTAACAAAATAATTTAATTAGGTTTATAAATCAATCAGTTAGTATTATTTGATACTTAGAAGTTAGAAAAAAAAAGTCTTAAGTTAAGTGTCTTTATAATTCAAAGAAGCTAAAATATTTTTAATAATCTTTAAATGGCTTAATTCTTTTTTGTTTAAATTTTAAAATTGAAAAGCTGATGATTTTTAAGAAAAATTGATCTTTAATTGTAACTGATATGCAAATTACATTTAAAATAACAATTTTCAATCTTATTTTTCAAAGAGTTTAATAGAGGTATTAATTTGGTTTAGGAAAAATTAATTCAGCTAGTAATAACTTTCAAGAGTTCTTTGTTCAAACTAATCTAGTAGAAAAATTAATTCTCAAATTAAAAAGCTTTCTTGGTGAATGAGCACTTTTTTTTTCTATAGAGTAATGTAATTCAAGTGTTTTATTTTCTAAACATTGTAATACAAAATCTGCGTATTGAACTTTTCAAAAGGTAAAAATGTGGTTAAGGTATATTAGACTCTATAAAAAAGATTAATCTAATACGTTTTTTAAATGAAAAAAAAGAAGATTTTTGATAGGAATAAATCTTTTGGTGAAAGTTATTTTAAATTTTAGAAAACTTTTAGATGTGGCTAAAATGAATAAACATCTAATAAAAGCAATTTAGAAAAAGAAATTCCCATTTTTGTTAAATTTATGAAACTTTAAAGTTAAAATTTGAAGTAGTTTATTAAAAAAAGTATCAAAATAGTAGAAAAGTATCAAAAAATATGAAAAAGTTTAAAAGAAATCTATTTAATAGTGTGAAGTTTTAAAACTTAGCCTATAAATGAAATGTTTTTATAAAAGATTTAACGCTTATAAATTAATAACTTGCTAAAAAGTTTATCAAAAATTAGTGCAATTCATACTAAAGGCAAATTAAAAAAGTAATTAGTTAGCTTTTTTTTATCCTAATTAATGGGAAAACAATAAATTAATTTAATTTCATTAATAAGACACTTTTTTAATCAAAATATTCTGCTTAAGAAACTTTAATTACAAATAATTAAAAACTTAAAATTCGCTTTTTAACTAATCCTTTTAATTTTTTTAAATAAAATCAACATCCTCTTTTAAATAGTTTTCTTTATTTTTTTTCTTTCAAATTTTCAAGACACTAAAAGCTATTAGTTTATAAGTTTAAGGTGTATTAATTCATAGCTATGTAATTTTTTAATATTTTCAAGTGTATCGAACAGTGCTTTAAAAAGTTTTTATGAATTTTTTTCAAATTTAAATAAATTTTCAAATAAATTCCCTGGTTTTTAATATTTATTACTTCAGTAATCATAAAAAAATTTTTTTTGTCATTTCAAAAATATGTTCAAACAATTTAACAATGAAAAATATTATGCAACAAAATATATTTAGCTTTTAAAACAATTGAAGTTTAATAAAATTTTTTTCAATTAAAAAATTATATAAAGTTGATGCAAATTTTTTCATTAAGCTTTTCTGAAAAAGTTTTCAAACTATTAGTTATGAAAATAAATGTTAAAAATTCTAACAATTAAAATAAAAAATTTAAATAAATTTTAAATATAAGTTGGTCGTTCAATTTAAGCTGCCATCTATTATTTTAAGTCAAGAGGAATGACACTTGCTTAATTGAGACATCAATGTCAAATACAACAAGCATATCAAAAAATTAAATGATTTAATTATAGATTTGATTTTTTAATTGCTCAATTTCATATACTTTATATTTTTTTGTTTTCACCTGCAAACTGAAAAAAACAAAATCCTTATTTTATTAAAATGTAAACAAAGTAGGCGTTTTAATTTTAAAAAAGTCGTGAAAGAAACGACCCATTTCCTAATGTTAATTAGCCATTAAGTTGAAGACGATAATAATTAAGTGGTTGTATGCAAATATAATTTCAAAAAAAAAAAAAAAATGCAAATAAAAAAATAAATTTATTTTTAATTTTACCTTTTTGAGATGAATAAAAAAAATTTTCGTTTAGTAAATTGTGTACTTCAGGTAAAAAGAACATCTTTACAAATAAATTTAGTTAAAAATTATGCAATCACAGTTTTTAAATTAAGTTTTTGATTCAATTTAGATCATTAAAAATTATTCGACATCAACTAAGTAGTAAAAGTGCTAAATAGAATTAGTGAGAACTTTTTTTTCCTTTTTGTTAAAGCAAGTATAGTCATTAGTTTTTTGTTAAACTTTAAAAGGCGGTTAAAAGTATTGATACAGAGATTTTGTTTTTAAACTCAAATTTTATTCAAATCAGATTTGAGTTAAAACTTAAAAAAAAGTTTTAACCGTGACCAATTTTTTAATGTTTTTTGAATAGCTTTTATTAAATGACTTAAATTTAAATATTTTTAATTAAATTTTTTCTTAAACCAATGAAATGTTCTTTTCAGAATATTAATTTGATAAACTTAAAAAACAATTTAAAAATTTTAATGAAAAAAGTTATAAAAGCATTTAGCTTTACTCTAATAAAAAATAACTGAAATGAATTGATTTGTTTCAAGTTGAAACAATTAATCAAAAAATTAATATTTTTACAAATAGAAATTTTATTTTAATTTAAAAAGCTACTTATTTATTATCATTTCCAAATTAAACACCTAAACATGAAGTTCTTTTTTTAGTTTTTTTTTTGTTGTAGCAGATTGCAAAACAAGAAGCATAAAAATCAACTTTGCTTAATATTCGTAACTGCTAGGTCACAGATGGTTTGAATAATAATTTTCCACCCAGAAAAAAACTTATAAAACACGTATAAAATCGTAGACGGATTGTAGAAATTAACATTAAATGGTCAATTAATTAATTAACAAATGATTTATTCTTTTCTATACCACAAAATTAATATTGAAAATTAAAAGATGAAAATTATGCAAAATTTCAATAAATATTAAATTATTTTTTAATACTCAAAAATACTGCTCATTTAATTCAAAATAAGAAAATACTTAAACTATGAACGGCTTATTCAAAAAAATATTAAAAAAATTTATTGCAACCAATATTTCATTCATCACCGGAAGTTGTTTAAATGCTAAAAAGGATTGAATATTTGATCAACATAGTAAATGGATAAATTTTATTTAATAGCTTTTTTATTTTTTAAGCATCATTTTAATAATTTTATTGCATTGTGATTACAAGAATGATTACCATGATTGCAATTGTTAATATAATGATCATTACACTTTTATTACTAAAATAAAACTATTTAAAAAGCTGCTACTTTTTTTTCATAAAGCTTTATAGTGAATTTTGGGCTGCTGCTACTGCTGCTGCCACTTGTCATCAGAGGCTTATGATGAGGCTGCAAATGATGCCGCCACAGATGTGTCTGATAGATGAAAGTTCTTTTTTGAGTTTGATTCTTTTTTTTTCTATGATAATCATCAAAATCATAATCATCATTTTTATTATTACTTTTATTATTATGATTATTATTTATGAAACTGTTATATGATTTACATAGAAAATATAAAAATCTAATAAAAATAATAATGAAAAACTAATATGTCAACATTTTATGCATGAACTTCTATATTCTTAATAATTTTCAGGTTTTCAAAAAATTCAATTCACTTGAGTTGTTGAAACATAAAATGAAAAAAAAATTAAGATTGAAAAACTTTTTGACTTAAATAATTTTAAAAAACCAATTTTAAATTATTTCCTATTCTTATTGGACAGCAAGTGAAGCGGGACAGTTTTATTCAAAGTAGCAAAACATGGACTGCCAAAAACATGATTTTTAAAAACTTTTTTCCAAACTATTTTCCTTCAGTAGGCTTTGTCATTTTTGTAAATTTCATTTAGATTCTAAAACATGGTTGTCAAACCAAGAGTTTTTTTGTTTTAATTTCTTGAAACATAGGTTTAAATATAATTTTTCGAAAGCATTTTCTGTATTGAAAAAATTAATTTTTTTTTTCAAAAAAAAAAAGATGAATTATATCTAAAATGCCTTAAAGGCGAAAAAATAAATTTTCTAAAAATAAGCATGCGTATTAAAATCGTTTTTTAATTTTGCACTTTATTTTCTAATTTCCTGGTCAATTTATGTTATAGGGGTAGAACCAAATGTACAAGCTGCTTTTGACAGTTACAGATTTTTTTTTTATTTTCAAAATGTCATTCTTATTTGTGAGTTGCGATGGCTGCAAACAAAACTAATGCCTAATAATAACCAAAAAACAATTCTTAAAAGTGTTGCATTTGGAAGCTGATTATTTTGATACAATTATCGTTTTACAAAGTTTTATGTTAATGAAAATATAGTTTTATAAAAAGATAATATTATTAGCTTATTAATATATAAGAATGATTCTAAAAAACAGTTTTACAGCTAAAACTAAATAATTTTATTAAAAATGAACAATAAAATTTTAATTTGTTTTTGATTTCTATTGAACTTTTGAGAAAATTTTCAAAAGGTTTTTAATTAATTTTTTAAATAAAAAACTAAGCTTTATTGAATTAACTGGTTCAAAAAAAATCTTGTAACATTTTTCTTCGGACTTGACAAAAATTTAAAACAATATAAAAACATAGCAAAAAAAAAGATAACTTTTTAACAAGCTGTTTCTAACTATTAAGCCTAAACTTATTTTGTCTTTTTTTTAAATTAAAAGTCATTCAAATAACTTTTCATATATAATTCTTTAAATAAAAAACAGAAATTTTAAAAAGTTAATTGCTTTATAGTGAGAAAAAGTGGTCTTGTTTTTTAAAAAAAAAAGTCGACTAAACAAGACTTTATTTTAATTATAGCTCGACAAATCTTATTTTAAAACGTTTTGGTTTATAGATCACAATTGTTACTTATATACTTACAAGGCTTCAAATTTTTATAGAACATGCGTTAATGATACTGTGTATTTTAATACAAGGACTTTTTAAATGACCACTTTTACATTCAAAATTTAAAAAAAAAATTTTTCTATAAAAGTAAGTTTAATTAAAAAAGTTAATCAATTAAGCCAAAAATTAATTTGAAAGTTTAAAATAATAAATTTTGCAGGTTAATAATTTTTTTTTTGAAACAATTTTAATTTTAGCTATTCAAAGATTTTTTTATCTAAATTTAAAGATGACAAGCCGCTAACTAAAATGCGTGTGAAGGCAATAAAATACAGTGATGGATACAAAAAAAAAATAATAAAGCAGTAGCTCATTTTCAAATATTTTGCTCAACTAAATATTGCTTGGTTCACAAATCCAATAAGTCACAGCTGTTAACATGATTAAACGGCGTCAATTGTTAAACAACTTTTATATAATATTATGAAAAAAATACTCTAATAAAAATGGTTTTGATCACTTTTTTGATATATTTTTTTTATTAAGAATAAAAAAATGCATTATTTACTAAAACTATGTTTCAACTATTTTTCATTAAAAAATATCTATTTTATAATTTTAACAACTTGAAAATAATATCGGAAGTTACTTAATGCTCATGACATTTATATAAAAAAATAATTGTTTTTTGCAAAATAATAAAAGTAGCACGTGTCTAAAAAGAAAGTTGATACAAATAATTGAAAAAATTAATTTTTTTATTTGTTTGAATAATTTAAACACAAAGACCACTTTATTAAAAAATTAATTATTTTTTAATTAAGTTTTCAAATATAGTTTAATGTAGGCTACGTTTTTTAATTAAATTATAATAAACTAATTTCTCAGGTAGACATTCTTTTAACTTAAAGAAAAATATTGAAAATATGTTTTAAATATAATGAACATTATAGCTAAAAGAGTTTTTTTTTCCAAAAGGTTAATTTTTGTAAATTATCGCGGTAAACAAATAGCAGTCTACTCAACACAATTTTTAATTGAAATTTTTTTCACTATATTAGACGTTTTAAATAATATTTACCTCTCTATAATTAATTAGGCTAAAATCAATTAAAATCTTAAAGTTTTTTAAGCCTTTAAAGAGAATCTAGGTTCTTACTTTTAACGTATTAGCTTAAGACAAGTCAATAAAATAGAAATTTATTACTTTTTAATTATTAGAGTTTAAATATAAAAAATTCAATATTTCAATGTGTATAAAACACGACGAAAAATTTTACTAATTTGGTAAGCTTTGATTTTTCAGGTTATAATCCAAACAAAATAATATCTAAAACATATTAAGTTAAATAATTGAACCAAAATAAGTTTTATTAGTTTATCTAACTTAAAAAAAAGGCGTGTTAAAAGGCGTAACATATATTTTTTCATGAAACAAATATGTCTGACTCAGTTTTATTTTTCAAATTTATTTCATTAACGCCGCCTACAATTAAACAAAACTTTTTCATACATTTTTTAATAATTTTATATTTAGTTATTTGTTGATATTCGATGTAGACGCACTAGTCAACATTATTCAAAGTTAACCTTTAAAAAAATTTATAGTTCTACTAAACGTAAAGTGCCTCTACTTTAAAATCGTTTTGAATATTATTCAAACAACAGTTACAATTAAGTTTTTTTTCTGAATAATAGGTTTGATTTTTTATCATGAGATTGAAATAATAAGTATAAAAACCTACTTGTTAATTTTAATTTAGTTTTACATAAATTAAGTTTTTTAAAAAGTAATTTTTTATAGGTGTGTGAACAATTAGTTTTTCGAAAATTCCCTATAGTTATCTTCGATTATTTTTGTCAACTCAAATAGATTATCATAAATAAAAAAATTAATTTTAATGAGTTCATAATAAATTATATAAGTTATAAGATGGGACAATTTTTAACAGAGTTTATAATGGGCTTACAAACAAATAATCCTAGTAGTTTAGGAAATAATAGTCCTTTAGCTGCATATCAAAATAATGCTTTATGCAATTTAATTGAATTTAGTGAGCAACAATTTTCGAGAGAAGAAATTAATGCAGCTAATGGTGCTGCAGTTGTACCAAATAATAATACATCTTCATCAGTGATTGCTGCAGCAGCTGCTGCTGCTCATCATCAACAATTAATTCAGCAACAAAATTTTCATCAATTACAGCAACAACAACTGCAACAACGCTACCAACATCACTTTTTGCAAAATGTTTCTCCTAGTTTAAATTTATCTCAACAAAATAACTTAACAAAAGGTTTAGCATCTCAACTAACTACTCCTGGTTCTAATTGTAGTAGCCCAGATGCAATAAGTCAATTAAGCGGAACAATAAAAAGTGATGAACACAGTAATCATAGTTATGTTAGCGATGCTGCGATACGTGATTTACCTGAAAAATTACTTAATAAATATTCTGTTGAATTAAGTTCAAATATTAGTTTAGCACATGTACAAAAAAATTTAAAGAATTCTACAAAAAAACAAACTTATTTAAATAACAAAGAACTAAAATTTAGTGTTAAATCAATTCTATCTGATGATAATCAACAATTTAATAATTTAATAGATTCTTCTTCATCAAAACCAAAAAAACAAACTTCACCTATATACTCGATTAGTAATTTAAATTTAGAAATAGATGAAATTAAATGTGAGAAAACTGATAATAGTTATGTTTCAGATAAAAATTTGAAGAAAAGCGAAAAAAATTCTGATTCAAATTTGTTATCTAATACTCAAATACTGAAAAATAAAGGTAATATTTCAAATAATTCTTCAATCAAAAGTAATGATACTATAATAACTTCTTCAGCTTTATCATCTTCATCAACATCTTCTTCAACAGCATCATCACCACAGCCAAATCAACAGCAATCCCAAATTCAAATAGATCATCAAATCAAGTTCAATCAACAAACAGTCAAAACAATAGAGCGAAGATTTGTTGAAAAAGGTATGTAATAGTTTTAATTTTATTAATACAAAAACAAAAGCGAAAATAATGAAGATTGAATAGATAGTCAACAAGTGACTAGTAATTGTTTGAGTGTTTTAAAATGAAAATGAAAAAAGATTTTTTTTTTTTCAGTTTTGATTTAATTAAATAGTTACCATTTTGAAATAATTAATTTCATCTTTCTTGAATTACAAATGTTTTTTCAACTAAGTGTGAACTTGCCAAAAGCATGTGCATCGTGATTTGTTTTTAAAACAAAAAACTAACCAGCAAAAAAGCTAATTCAAATAAAAAAAATCATAAAAAAAAATAAGAAATTAAAAGTTTATATTTCTTGAAGCAAGCCTGCAATTAGCTTGTTCATGGCCAGAGAATGGGCTTGGGAGCAGACCGCTACCACCACTGTTGCCATCACTTTTAATTACTTTATTTAAAAAGAGATTTTTAAATTTGAGAAAAATATTTAAATTGTGTTGTAAATCACGATTTGTCATAATTTTTGATACAAAAATAATCAAAAGTTTTCACTAAAATTAACTAATTAATCGGTAGTTAAATTAAAAAGACAAAAAGTTTTATAAAAATTTTTTTCTTTAAAAAACATCTGTTTCCTAATTTGATGATCATGCTTTTAACTACAACTTAAGATTTTTTTCTAAATTAATAACCTATTCAAATAATTATTAATGAATGTTAATTGATTAATTACATTAGTTTTTATATTAGCTAAAAAATAAAATTTGAATTAAAAAAAAATCTATCAATTGCAAACAGGTGTATTAAAACTATTTTCATGTCTAAAATAGTTTAAAATGGAAAAAAATTTAAAATTATGATCGGAAAAAATACTGAATTTTTTTTCATTTTCTTTTACAAAATTCTTTTATCAAAATTCAAAAAGCAAAAAAAATTAATAGCCTGAAACAGTACAGGATAGGCAATGGCACTTTCAATTGTTTTTTTTTTCAAATTAAGATTGTAATTGTTCTCAATGAGATGCGCATAATTAGGGCACATCAATGTAGGTCCAAAACTAAATTTATTTTTTTTAAATAAAGGTTTGCCATAATTTTATAGCAAATGATAACTAAATTAATTTTTATCTCTATTTTTTTTAATTTCTTTGTCTTTGCTAATACTTCTAAAGATTTAAAATTTTGAATCAAATTGTTTTATAAGTTTATACAAATTAATGAACTTTATTTTAATAAAAAATATTTTTATTGCTCTTTGATTTGAAAGTTTTTTGTTGAATTGTATCTTAAATTTATAAAAATTGTAAATCACTTTTTTATTACGTTGAATAAATTTGAACTATGATAATCATAATGTTTGAAAAACAATTGAAAGTGTGATAAATATTAACATTATTGAACAATTATATTTTTGTTTACATTATTGTTATTGAATAACATATTATGTTTAGCTTATTGAAATAAATTTATAGGAAACGTATTTTGATTAAAATAAGCAATTTTTTTTTTTTTGAAGTTTTGCTTACAAATCTTTTTTTTGAAACAATTATTTTCAATAAATTTAAGGCTCTTTTTTTTTTTGAAAAAGTTCTCAATAACTTTTTCAAGTAAACTACTAAATTATTTCTAATTTTTATAGGTAAAAATGTCAGATTTTTTTTGGAGAGAAATTTATTTCAAATACTTTTAATTTAAAGCTTAATCAATAACAATTATTCAAAGAAAGTTTTTTTTCCATAAAAAAGATACAATTTCTAGTTTATATCTATAAAATATTTTTTTTCAAAAAAAACTCTGCTTAGACTCACTAAAAGTATAAAAAAATAATTAGGCTTAAAATTTTTTTTTAAATCTGTGTTTTTTTGTGAGTCAACTTTGAGGTTTTTAAACATTAAAAATTAAAAATTTAAATTTTTTCGCGCAGCCACAAAATTTATTTATTTTCTCATCAAAAACAACTCAGCTTTTTTCATCGATTGCTTTATCGATTCTTTTTGAGTTTTACAAATTTTCAAAAATATTTTTTTGGTAATTTTATTATAAAAATTTTTTTTAAAAAATCTATTATCTATTTAAAACTTATTGATCGGAGTTTTAGATATTTAGAAAAATGAAAAAAGTTTTTTGATTTTAAAACAAGTCTAAAACGTGTTGTTATAAAAGCAAATTTTTTTAAATTATACGTAAAATTAAAAGTTTAAATTAATTTAAAATATTTTTGATAACTTAATTAATTTAAGTCTAAATAAGTAGAAAAAGTTTAATGCAGCTTATAAATTGTTTTTTAAAATACATGCTTATTAAAGTCATTAATTAATATTTTTCGATTTTTATTTAAAACAAACAAAATAGCCTCAATTTTGACTAGTTGATTTATAGTTAATTAATTAACACTATTTAGCCTTAAGTTAAAAAAACAAAACACCCGAGGAAGAGAAAGTCTAAAATTACTGAAAAACAAAAATCTCTTTTTAGATAAACCAAAATTTTTTTCTATCCTTGAACTCTGACTTTTTGTTTATTTTATTCTGTGTAGATAATAACTTTATTTTCAACTATTCATATCATTTTTTTTTGTTCTAAAAAGCTTTAGCCAATTAACCAATTATTCTCCTTTATGCTGCTGTTTCAGGTATAAGCTGTAATTAGAAATTCATCCTAATATGGACACGCTGTAACTAACTTTTCTTTTCTATTTAATTAAAGATAATAACTAATTCTACTGAAATTTTTTTTTACCTACTACAATCTGCTTAAAAATTTTTTTTTTGGATTTTTGGAAAAGAAATAATATTTTAATTAGCTATAAATTTGACAAAAACACCTTCACCATCTATCTTATCTATTTTGAAATGACAATTTTTTGAATGATCTATTTTGAGCTAGCATGGTTATTACCTGTTTATATCAAAAAGATTATTAAGTTTAAAAACTTTATCAGCTTAAGAATATAGATTGTTTATGAGAAAAATTTTAAAATTTAATCAAATTATTAAAAGTATTTTGTTCTCTGTCATGTTATTTGAAAACTAATTTTGTGAAAACTCATAAAATTTTTTGTTGAAAAAAACTTCTATGCAAAACATTATAAGCCAATTTGATGCTTATAATTAAAAGCTTGTCATGCTTGTACTTTGTTAATTATTAAATAATAAGTTCTAAAGTATTATATCAAAATGTTTATCTTCTAAAAAATCTCTACCACATTGTAAAAGTTAGATTGGTAAAGAAATTTACTTCAAACCTAAAATAGAAAAGTTTAACTACTGTAATTAAATTTCTTTTTTAAAGTTGAAACATTGTTTAAAATTAACAACCTTTACATGTATGACTAACCTTACATATAATTATATTTAAAACTTAAAGAAACTCTTATGAAGATAAAATTTTATTTATTTTTTTCAAAAAAACATTTGACAAATAATTAAATATTAACTACTCATTAAATAGCTTTTTAATTCTTAACAAGCTTTTTTTTTTATTTTTGCTAATTCAGCCATAAACTCACTTAACATCATTATTCATTTTTCTTGAAATTAATTTTTTTACTAATTTTTCATCTTTGTAACAAATTTTTTTTTTCTTTTATAGATCTTTTAAAAAAAGATGATACATTTGACTATTCAAATGCTTTAGTACATTACTCATCCTTATTACCAAATGTAGATTTAGAGCTATTTAGAAACCAAAATTTAGCACAACTTCATCATTCGCCCTCCTACCCTATCAAACCATCAGCCCATTACGCCATAAATCTTTTACGTAACTCTTTAGCTAATGTTTTGATACCTAATCCAGCAAATAATTTTTCTTCAAACTCAAGTGATTGTTCATTTTCATTCTTAAATAATCATTCTACAAATAGTTTATCTTCAATAAATAATAATTTAGCAAATATTTCTGTTTCAGCTAACTTATCGAACAAAATGATTTCATCATCAGCAAATGAATTAATAAAAGAATCAGTAGTTAATAAGCATAAAAATAATTCATTAAGACAAAGCTCGTCAGATTTTATTAACACTAACTCTGGTCAATCTATAAATAATAACTTATCTAATAATTCAACTTCTCATAACTATAATTCAAATTCATCTTCAATTAGCAATCGTTCAGCTTCAAATAACTCACATCATTTAAATAGTAATAATAATTCACAAGTCACGCCTTTAAGTTATCCTTTAAGTACTTTAGCTTGGATGAGTTCAGCTCGTGGCAAACCCAGAAGAGGTTAGTTTATTGTTTTAAATAGGCTATAAAAAAAAACTTAATTTTTTTTTTATTAGGAATGATGAGAAGAGCTGTTTTTAGCGATGCACAACGTCAAGGCTTGGAAAAGCGTTTTCAAGTTCAAAAATACATATCTAAACCAGATCGCAAAAAATTAGCTGATGATCTTGGTCTCAAAGATTCTCAAGTTAAAATTTGGTTTCAAAATCGTAGAATGAAATGGCGCAATTCTAAAGAAAGAGCATTATTACCACATGGGGGTAGTCGTGAACAAACATTACCTTCAAAAAATAATCCAAACCCAGATTTAACTGATGTAGGTACTGAAATACTAAACGGTGAAAAATTAAGAAATTCAAGTTTGACAGTTCAGCAATTAAAACAACTTAAACAAGAAGCAGTTGCATCAGGTTTGTCTATGATTAATGGATCAAATATAGAAAAAGATACAGATGCAGATGAAATAGACATTGAAGGATATTCAGATACTGAAAGGTAGGTGATCTCATAAAACTATAATTTTTTTAGCTCTAAATAATTTCAAAATAAGAAGAAAAAAATTTTTTGTTTTAGTCAAGGATCTAGTTACGATAAAATGTATGTAGATGATAGTCCAATGAGTATTGCAGATTCTCCTATAAATGAAGATGAGTATGAAGAAGATGAAAATCAAATAGAAAAGCCTATAAATAAACCTAAAAAAACGAATAAAAATACTTGTTTTAAACAAGAATCACTTGTAAATAGAGCTCAATAAGATTTTTAGACAAATTTTTCTTTTATGTTTATAAAAAAAAGATAAAAGTTAATTGAAAAACAAAATAATAAAAAGTAACTATTTAGTTATTAAACTTGAAAGAAATAATTTGTCAAAAAACTCATATAAAGAACTTTTAATAAAAAAATATATACTCGAACCATTTTTGTTTATCACTCTTCATTAAGTCATTATAACTTGAAAAAAATTTTTTTGGCTTTAATCATATCAATTCATAAATGTTTTATTCCTTTTTTGTTTGTTCTAATGTTTTTGTACTATAATAATTTGACACATTGTACTAACAACAATAAAAAGTCGTTTAGAATTTTAAAAAAATTAAAACATGTTTTCTTATTAAAATTAAATTATTTTTTCTTTTTTTTCAAAATTTTAAATCTGCTACTGGAATTGTCAGCATCAAATTTTAAACACGTGCTACTCGTGGTATTTCTTTTTCCTCTATTTCTTATTAGCTTTTTTTTTTTTGGTTTAGCCAGTCATCCAAAATTTTCTGTTGTTGCTTTTGTATTATTTAATTTGTAAAATCATTTTATAAGCGCAACTTTTTACTTTCTTTATGGTGCACTTGAGCTGATCGCTCGTACTCGAGCCATGTGCATTTGACACTTTTTCGCTTGTTTGCCTAAGAGAATAGTAAAAGATGAGAAAGACAAAATAGATTCACCAGAAAATAAATCGAATCTTTTTATACACAATAGATCGGTATTCACTAGGTCGAATTGCAATTAGTTAACATCAGCATTGGTCATTATAATTACATACATCATAAAGTGATATTTTGTTTTTAAAGTTCACAAAGTTTTTTATAGGTCAATTATCTTAAAAAAACAAAAAATTCTAAAGCTAATGACCATTGTTTTGATAAAAAAAAAGTTTAATTCTATAACAATTGCTTTTGAAGCACAAAAAAAATTTTTTTGACGCCTTTTGAGTAATCTGCAATGAACACTTTTTTTATTTTAAATCTCAAACCTGCAACTAACAAAATTCAAATCAATAAATAACTAGTCATCCTGGTTTTAAATAATTTTTTTTGACAAAATTTTGAAGAAGTATGTTTTTTTAGTTTTTTTTTTATAAAAAATTTGAAAAAAAATGATAATTTTCAGTGTTTAGCCTAAATTTGAACCAAAATGAACTTAATTGATGATGAAAAATTGATTGCGATTAATAAAAAACAAGAAAAATTATCTTGATTATGAATATTTTTATAAACTTAATTATTTTTTGATTTATATATTGAAAATGGCTACTTCTCAAATTTACAATTCATTACTTGAAATTATTATTGAGCAATTTTGTTTTTAATAGCCTAGTTAAGTTTTTTATTTTTTTTAAACTTTTTATTAAAAAGCTTTTTTCAATTAAGTTTAACTTGTTTATTTGAAAATTTTTTTTAAAAATTTTATTTTTAAAACGTTTAAGTTTCAATAAAAAGTTTAAGAAAAATAATTTTGAAAAATAATTTTAAAAAAGTTTTCAAAAATTTATATTAAGCTATTGATGCAAAAAATAGATTTTTCGTATTAACTGTTGGTATATAAAATTCTTAAAAAAAATTTAGTTATTATAATATTGAGGTAGTTTGTGGCTACTGTCATAGTCATTTAAAATTTTTTTTTTCATCCAAAAAAAAAACTTTGTTCTCTTTTATCAAATATCAATAAACTTTAACTGAAAACCATCGAATTGTCCAAGAACATAAGTTTTCAAATGCAATTATAATAGAATAAAACAATTTATACTGTCAATTGCACACCAATGTACATCAAATCACATAATAAAAAAAACTCATCATTTTCATTTTTTCATAGTTCATCAATTATATAAAAAAATTATGATGCCTGATTTTTTTCATTTTCTTTAAATTATTGTAGTATTAAATAGTAAACAAGCTTTGGACAACAATAAAAAAAAAATCTCGAATTGTTTTTTCACTTAATGGTCAATTATTGATGAAAATTTTGAACACCCTTAAACTTTTAATTCATTTATTAAAAAGTTTGCTGAAATATTATAATTTAAACAAATGATTTTTTTATTAAAAGTTTAATCAGTTTTTTACTAAAAAAATCATTTAGTCAATTTCTTAAATTACTTTATTAACTACTAATTAAGATTTTTTTAGTAAAAACAAAACAATTTAAATCATTTTAATGTATTTTAAGATGTAATTTTAACAATAAAAAAAATTAATTGAAACTTTCTAGAATCTTAAACTACAGGTAAATCGCGTGTAGCACCTTATTAAACTTTTTTTTAAACGTCACGGAATATCAAACAATTAGTGAAGCATGTTTTTAATGTCTAAATTTTAATAAATAATTTTTAAATTTAGCCAAATAAATTTTTAATTATAACATTAACTAGAATAATATTTATTTGACAAGAAACCTGTTTTAATATAAATTAATTTATGCTTTAAACATAAAAAAATCTATGATGTTAATAAAGTTATTAAAAAAATTACCTTTTGTTTAACTCTTAAATAAAAAAGCAATAAAATTTAACACAAGTTCATAGTACTCAATATATCTTCTTAGTAATTTAATATAAAATTTATCTTTTTGATATAAAATCCATCTTGTTTGTGTTCAATATAAAAATCTATCGTCTATTTTCTTAATATTCAATAATATCTTATTATTACTTTATTCTAACTTTTTAATATGAAATGTATAGAAGCTTTTAATTATTCTAAGTAGAAATTTGACTAAAGGTTATAATTAAAAAATTGGTACTAATTTCAATTTAAAGTTTAATATTTTTTTTAGTTTAAACTATTAATTTTATATTGATATTGTATAAAACTAAGAAAAGATTCATTATAAACTCAATTAAACATTATAAAAGTCTTAATCAATTTTACTAATTAAAAAATTAAATTAAGAAAAGGTTTTTAAATAGAAAACTTAAAAAATATTTTAAAATCAAAAATTTTTTTTCAAAAAACTCTTAAACTATATTAAGTTTTTAAAAAGAACTCGCAAATTAACATACTTAATTAAATTACTTATACTTAATTTGTTTTAAAAGAAAAATTTTCAGTTAGCTAAAACAATTGAATTAAATCTAATTTCGATTAAAGCAAAACATCAATTTTTAAGGCAAACATTTTTTGAAGAGTAAGCCCATTTTTTCTTTTAAAGCTTTAATTATATAAGATTTGTTTTTGTAGATTAAGTTTTCTCTCTTAGTTAAAAAATGAAAAGTTTTTTATCTTAATTATTTATTTCAACTTTTATTATTTATGCTTTTTCATTATACACCAATGATGCTGCTGTTGATGATGATTATCTTAAATTAAAAAGAAAAAAAGTTTTATTTGTTGAAGAAGCAAGTCTTTTTTAAAAATTGAACTTTTTAAAAAAATTTATTTTAAACAGTCATCAATTTCAATGTTGAAAACATCTTCCAACCTAGAAGATGTAGAAAACAATTTAAAACAATATAAAGTTTTAAAAGTAATAAAATACTCATATTTAAACTTATATTGTTACATTTTTGTTCTTCTACATTTCATCTTAATAAAATTTTAAATAGCTTATTGAACACATCTGAGTAATCTTAAGTTTTTTAATATTTCAGCATATCCTTCAGGGACGAAAATTGTTAAATTAAATTATCAAAAAAAACAAATTATTTTAATGAAAACTGGAAACAAAAACTTTAAACACTTTAAATCATTTTAAATATTAAAAACTAATTCTTGTTTTATAAATTTTATTGTTACGACTATTTAAGAACCTATTCATGTAAAATGAAAATTTTTTTGTTGCTTAATTGAAACAATTTTATTTCTCTTGAAAAGTTTTTGAATTTTTCTTTTGTAACAATTAAAATATTTAAATACATCTGTTGCCAAAAACAAGTGATTCTAAAATCATTAAAGCTTATTTGTTTTATTTTGTTATTTTATGATTTGTTGATGATGCTTTTATAGCTTAAAATTTTTCTATCGGTCAAAACTCCTTATGCTAAAATAAAAAATAGCTTTATTAGCTATGAGTTACTTTATTTTTGTAACTAATATTATACATGAGAATAAATTTTAATCATTTAAATATAAAAGTATCAAATTAATTAAATTGATTTTAGGCTCAATTGAATTAATTTAAAGTTAATGGTTTAACGTTATTTACATTTATTCATTACTGAAAAAAAAAAGTTTTGATTTAATAAAATTTAATTATACAATTGAATGAGAAAAAGTTTTTTTTTAAAATTTTTAGAGAAAACTTAAAAAATTAATTTTAATGAAAACTAAAGTCATAAAGATGTCTAATGTAAATAATTGATTAAAAAAATAATATCAAAACTAAGAGTTGAAACTTTAATTATCAAGTTTATTTTTTATTAATGAAAATTTTGTTCATAATTTGTTTTTAATTATAAATTGAAAAATTAAACTTCAAAAATTTTCTCGTTTGGTTTAAAAATTATAATTTAGATTGATGAAAAGTTAGTTGAAGCTAAGAATAATTTTTTCTTTAAATTTAATCAGTCATAGGTATTTAAGAGTTTTTAAATTCAAAAAAAAATAAAGTGTAAAAAGCAGGTAAAAATTTTCAAGTGAGTGTATTAAGTAGAAAATGATTAGTAATTTTTCATCTAATTTTTTAATCAAAAGAGTGAAAAAAAGAACTATTTTTGAACTGTATAATCAAGTAAAATTTTAAATTTAATGCTAAACCTATATTTTTATTAACATTTCACGGAAATAAAATGTTGACAAAATGTTTCAATAAGTACCGTTTTAGTTTGATTAGAAAAAAACTATTTTGAAATTTAAAATAATTGAAACTTAATCATAAAGATCATTAACAAAACTTGAAATAAAAAGGCTCTTTAAAAACTCAAATTTACATATAAATGAAATGAATAGATTTTTTTTATGAAAAATATTTTAATATTTGTGAATCAACAGAAAAATGTAAATTAGTTTGATTGTTGTAAAAATAAAATTAAATTAAAAGTTTTAAATGTAAGCGAGAAATTAGCTTTTTTGAATAGAACATTCAGTTTTTTTGAATATGTATTTTTTATTTCAATTTAATACTCAATTGATCAAATAATTTGAAAAAAAAGGAATTAATTTGGATTATTAATTTTATTAATATTTTTTTATTTCACTAAGCTTAAGTATTTTCTGAAAATTTGTTTTAAATAAACAATAGCTCAATCAATTGAAAATATCAACAAAAAATAAAGTTTTTAATTATAAAGTTTTTTGATCTAAAATTTGTTTTAAAACTTTAATCTTCAATTTACCTCTGTATTTAAACAATATAACTTTCTTTGATATTAGTTCAAATTATTGTAAAAAGTTCAAAAATCAAAAGAGCAAAGTCTATTATTCAAGTGTTCACACTATTTAAAATACCGCCTCATTCTTGTTTGTTTTTTTTAGCTAAATTTATCCACTTGAAATATTCATAAAAATTTTGTATAAAATTATTACTAAATTATTTTATGTAAAATTTAAAAGGTATTATTTTTTATACCACAATGCTTTTTAAGTTCGATTTTTTTTTCTTTAAATTTTTTAGTACTCCTATTCAAAAATTTAAATACTTTAGCTTTAAATTTTTTTAAATATGTTTGCTAGTTTTAAGAAAACTACGGTATACAATTAACAAAACTTTAACATCTTACCAAGTATTCTCATATAATTTATTTAAGCATTAACCTCCAAATAATTTTAACATGATTTTTGTTTACAAACAATAAATTATTTTACGTTGATATGTATTTATTTATAAAATAATAAAGCACAACAAAGTTTTATTCACTAGACAAAAAAAAATTGACGTTTATTCATCTTTTTGTTGAAAAACATTGTTAAAAATAATTATAATTAAATTAACTTAAAAAAAAAAATTTCTTTTTATATTTGTTTTTTATTCATTAAAAAGAAATTTTTTTATAAATTTTAAACATTCAACTTTTTAATTAGTATTTAAATTTTTCTTTTTTGAGTGATTTTCTATTATGTCATTAGCTAAAAAATTTTTAAAAATTTTACCACTAGCGCAGTCTAGTTTTCAGTTTTGTTAATAAAAATTTATTATATAAAAAAATTATTTTTAAGACTTACTAATTACATTAAAATTTAACTTGTAAATTTAGATTTCAAGTACTCAAAGTTAAATAAAAAAACTAAAGCAACTCTTAATGATTTTTTTTGTCTTTTTAAATTTTAACGCTCATTTGAAACTTAATAAATTATTATGAAAAAAAATGTAAAAGTATTTTATTTAAATTAGTCAATAGATTTGAGTTTCTTTTTTTTTTGAGTCTTGCCAAAAAAGTTTTTATTATTATTAAGCTACTTAATTAAAAAAAAAACAGTACAAAATAATTCAAATTTTAGTTCAAAAATTTTAACTTATATACAGTAAAGCCATCTATGTTTAGCGAGAATAAAAATTAATTGAATTATAAAAATGTTAACTTAAATTTATTTAATTAATAAAAGTTTTTGAGATTCATTCAAATATTTAGTTTAAATTCAATATTTACCTTCTTAAAAAAACTCTACTGGTTAACAACTTTTATATAAGAATCCATAAATAGTACAAGACCTAGTTTATTTCATTACGTTCACTAAATTAGTTTTTTAAAAAAAAATATAATTTAGTTTAAACTTATTTTGAAAACATATTTCCATTTTTCTTTAGTTTATTTTGAAAGGTAAACTAAATACTTATTAATTTTCACTTCTAAATTTTTTTCTTAATTTTAAACTAATTAATGCTTTTTGTACTAATTAATAATTTTTTTTAATGGGAAATTATATTTAGAAATTTTCAAGAATAAAATTCATTACTCTGAAACTTATTGATTGATTCAAATTTAATTTTTTTTTTTAAATTTGATTATTTTGATTAAAATGAAACAATTTTTTTTTAATTAAACTTTTTTATTCTTAAATCAAAAAATTATAATTAAAATGTAAATTATCATAAATTAATTTAATTTTTGTCTTATATTTACACAAAGTTACATTGTATTACTAATGAAAATAACTTTTTTTTTAATTCATTTTTATTTTGTTACAGGTAGTGATTCTTATTGAATAATTGAAAATAAATGACTCGATTTCAAAAAAAACAAAATTATTCTAAAAAAGACAAAATTTTGATTTTGATTATAAAACATTCTTAGATAACAAAAAGTTATCTTTGCAAAATTTTTTTTTTATTGATGAATTAAATATGAGACCATGAAAGATGATTTTTTTATCAAAACTAATATCTTTATAATATAAAAATAAAATTCCAAATTCCTCTTTTTTTTTTGTGGATTTTTTTTTTTTAATTAAGTTTGAATAATTAGGATTTACCTAATTTGAACAAAAATATATAAAATTTACGATCAAAAGATGATTAAAGTCAATTGAATTAGTTTCTTAAGCTTGAATGAAAAATTAGTGTTTTGATACTTTATTAAATCTGTTTAATTTGCTTTAAATTTGAATTAAATAGATAAATAAAGCTGAAGTTTTATTGAAAATAAGTATAACTATCCAACTCTTAATTGATTTTGAATAAAGCTCTATTTGTTTTTGAAATTTTTAATCAAAAAAAGTAAGCAAATATTGTAAATCTAATTACAAAACTTACTTTTTGATAATATTCAAAAAACAAATTAATTAGTTTCTCTATTTCAAGACTTTTAGTCATTTTTAATAAAATTTTTGATAAACAAATAAAAATCAATTGAAATTTATCATTTTAGAGGTCGTTGTTACTTTGTAGTTTAAAAGTTAAAAGTTTTTAAGTAAGCAAATTTTGTTGTTAAAATGATAAATAAAACAAAATTTTGAATTCTTATTTTTGTTTAATAAAAAAAAATTGTTGACATGCTTTTTGTTTTGTAAAAAAACTATATTTATAAACAAAACATTTAAATAAAAAAATAAATAACTGACTGACTGGTAAAATTTAAAATTTTCACAAATAAATTAAAGTTTTTCAGGAAATTAAAGTTGTTTTACTAAATGGATAATCAATTATACTATTTTCAATTTATGATTCTAATTTTATATCACTTGGTGAGATCGGAGGAGTAATTGGAGCCGAGCTTTTTTTGGACAAATTTAATGGCTGAGCTTCCATCAACATAGATGTGGAAGTATGATGAGCATACATTGGATGAATATGATGATGGTGTGGTAAAGACATGTGGGCATCTAAATTATTACCATTGTAAAGATGTGGTGGAGCAGGTGTATAATGAAATATTGGCTGATTGCTTAATAATCCACAACCAGCACTTGAAACAGGAGGTGGTGGTGAATGATTGTTGACTAGTGAAGAAGCAGGAGATAGAGGTGCGGCACTATAAGAGCCATTATTTGATATGTGTTGGTTATTTTTTAATGGTGAAGGAGCACTACCTGTAGTACTATATAAATTACCGTTTGAATAAATTGAACTACTAGGTTGTTGAGATTTAGGTGCTAGCAATTGCTGTAATGTACTTTGACTACTTGTTGCAGTGTGAATTATACTTGAACGAGTAACTGATGTAGAAGACATTTGTGATGAAATTAAAGAAGATGAGTCAGCTGAATAAGAATTGTTCTCTAACACACCAAACTTTGAATTCAACCCAGATTCACCACGCATAATAATTGTATGAATGAGATCAGTGCGTTTTAACTGTTGTTCATTTGCAAACCTAGGTTGTTGCTGTAATGTTTTAACAAGAGTTGAGTGAGTGCTAGCTAATGACTGATGTTGCTGAACTAACTCATCATGAGTGCTTAAATTAGTTTGAGAGCTAGATTGTGGACTTTGAGCTTCTAGCTCACGTTGGGCTTGTTGCATTTTTGTAGCTCTAAACTTTTTATGGTGACGATAGGCTTCATCCATTAATAAACTGCTTGTATTCAATAATGGGGGTGCTTGAAGAGCACGTTTCAACATTGGCATATCATCAATAGATCCATTACTATGATGACTGCTTATCACATTAGAACTTGTTGATATATTATTACTATTTTGTATTTGACCTTGACTAGTCTGACTAACTTGGGGTTGATGATGATCTTCAGAATCCGAACGTGGACTAGAACAAACAGATGTAGCAGAATTACCTTCTTTTCCTGATTCTATACCAGAATCTGCTGGTGAATCAACACGACGATTTAAACCAGAAATTTTCTCTTCGTCTGAATTACGGTGATGAGAAGAGATCAAATTATGATGAGAATTTACAGAAATTGCGTTAGAAGTAGACGAAGAAGCTGAACCATTAAAGAAGCAATTTAATTGACCAAAACGAGGTTTACTGATCACACTAGATGAACGTTCAGCATTTGTTGAAGAAGCTGAACAAATAGAGGCGGTAGAAGATGCAATGCTTGATGAATGTAAGGCTAAAGCGCCAGAGTATGAATGATTAGATGAAGATGAAAAGTTTGATAAAGAAGATGATGCACGTTGTGAAATCTGACCAGCAGATGACATTTGATTAGAAGAACCGCAAGATGAATTAGAAGACCCAGGTGAACTAACAGAATTATTACTTGTGACATGTGAATTATTTTGATGTTGATTTGAACTTGAAGAATTAATTGAATTGTGATTACTGCTCAAATGAAATTGTGCAATTTGTTCTGAAGGAGAATAAGGACACAAGTCTAAAGTTTTAGATGACTCATTATCACAACTTGATCCAATAGATCTTGGTGACCCGAAATCACTCCAATCGCTAACTACACTTTGATTACATTTGAAATTATTTGTATAGTATTCAGCATATGAATAGTTTGGTGTACTAGAACTACTACTGCTTGATGTAGAAACAACACCATCTGTAGCTGAATTATGACTATCCATTTTTATAGCTAACAATTTTTCACTATGTAAAGTATTTAAAGTACGTAAGTCAGGAATCTTCTTTTTAAGCTCTGTGTATAAATTTGGTTTATCTGGATGGTTACTAGCCACCTGGTTCATTAACAATTGATCTAATTTTTGATGAATTTTTTGAACTAACTCAACGTTGCGAAGTCCAGGACGATCTGTTATAATTAAGTTGAAAAAATTTTTGATTAGTTGATTTATTAGAAAAGTTTTTTAAGTTTTTAAAAGTTAAAATAAAAGTTTATTATTGATGAGACACGAAAAAATAAATCAAACAATTCTTTTTGTTTTAATTAGAAGAAAAAATCACATAGTCAAATACTAACTTCTTAGTGCAAAAAAAACAAAAATTTTAACTAAAAAAAAATGTTTACAGAATGATGTCAAAAGAAACTTTGATTGAGAGGTTTATGTGGTTTGAAAATAAACACACATTTTTGGTATTTACTATACAGGTAAAAGAAAGTAAATGGCGCAGTCTCAAAAAAATTTTTTTTTTTTTGAATTTTAAATATAATTAAGTTAAATAAAACAAACATGAAAGATTCTTGGGCATGATTTTGTCCTCACTGTAGTTGTAGGAGGTTTTGAGGTCAATTTAAAAAAAAAAAAGTTGAGGGCTCGTGAAAAAAAAAAACGCGATTCATTGCAATAAATTTTGACGGCGTAAACTTGTTGGGTTGCTGTCATTATTATCTTTAGCAGGTAAATTAGTTTTAACAAAAAACAACTTTGAAATATATATTTTTTCTAAATTTAAATAAGCTTATTGTCCATAAATCATCAAAATAGATGGCACAGCACTTTTTTTACACAGTTTATTAATATAAAAAGTATAAAAAAAAGAGTGGCGTAGAACAAAAAGCTTTCACTTGCTCTATTTTTTTTTAAAGTTAAATAATACTAAGTAGACAAAAATATTTTTTTAGGTCAACGTTTTTTTTTCAAAAATATTAAAAGCAAGAGCAGACTTGAGAATTTAAATAAGATGCGCATCGATAAAAAAAATTTTAAATTTGAAAAAAAACAATTAAAATTCTTAGTCAGCCAGTTATTTAAAAGGAAAAACTTTTTCTTTTAAAAACCGGATAAAGATAAGAACTAAATTATTTTTTTCTAACAAGAAACTTTCATTTTATTTTCAATAAATACTTGAGTAAATGATAGAATTACACACGGTTGCTTTTTAAGGTCAAGGGTTAATAAAAAAATTTGCAGACCTTGACAACATTTTCTAACTTTCATTCAACATCATCTACTCATCTCATTTAGCCCATTGTTTTATAAAAAAAAAAATTTTGAATTAAAACTATAAACTTTCACCTTTTGCCCCACTATATTTGAGTATTGTTCATTTATTTAACTCTTTTTTTTAAAGAAGAAACTAAAATTTAGTTAAAGTTTTTATATTTGTTAGTTCAATGCACTTCTTCAGAATTTTAATATTTTTGTTTGACTGATTATATTAATTTTAAATTTTAAGTGAAGTCAAAAATTAAAAAAGTAAAATAAAAATTTAATTACCTGGAGTAACAAGTACAACAGCAGAGAACAAGGCAATATCTTTATCTACTAAACCAAGAGCATTAACACGTTCTCCGAATTCAAACATGCATTCAAAAAGAAAACGACCATTTTGAGAACTATCTACAGCGTCTGATCTACGTAAAATTTGACCATTTAAGCAATACATTTTATCTGAAGTTCTAAATAAAACTGCTAATCTGACTAATAATGCTTCAAAAACACCAGCTTTCAATAAAGTTACTTGATCTTCACTTGGTAAACTTGAAAAACCAGGTAAACGACGAGCAAATTCAACAACTCCACGAATTGCTGGTGAAAAGGAATCATTTATTTGTGTAGAATCAGGTGATGAAGGAGCTGATAATGGATTTAAAGGACATGTCTATAAATAAGAAAAAAAAAATTAAATAAAAAAGTTATTTTTTGTAAAAAAGTAAAAATAAACTTTTGTCTATTGTTATTAATTTCATCAATAAATATTTCAGTTTCATCAATGACGATCATGCAATAAATAGAAAAAAATTAAAATTGCTTTTTTTATTTAGATTATAGAATTTTAAAAAAAAATTAAAAAAACCTAGCTAGTATTAGAGATGCGTGAACATCAATTGAAAAAAAATTGAATCAGCTAAAAACTAAATATAAATCACGGTCAAGGACTTATTTTAAAAAAAAATTGTCTTTTAGATATTAATTTATATTTCGGTAAAGTCAATTAAACTATCTGCATATAGTTGTTTCTAAGTTTTTATAATCTGCTTTGTTTATTAAAAAAAAAAGTTGAGTACGTAACAACTGTTGAAAGCAAACGTAATTATTTTATTACAAGAAATTTTTTTATGAAGATGTTTAAGTTTTTAAATAACTAGTTAACTAGGCACATATATTATTAAGCAAAAATAAAAAAAAATTGATTTTAGTTCCTGAGATACAAAGTTTTAATAACTAATTTTATTTATAAATTAACTAAATTGAACTAAATTTAATCTTAATATTTGATTTTAAATAAGTTAAAAATATTGTCAACCTTCAAATAGGCCTTGGCCTTGTCATTGAATTGCGCCGACAATGAGTGCATCAAAACAACTTCATCGTGAATATTGTTTCTATAGAAACTATTTTTCACGGTCATTCAATAAAAAAACTACCCGGCTTATTTAAATACATAGATTGTTGCACAATATACTTTTCTAAACGATTTTTAATCCTTTAGATTTATTTCTATTTGGATTTAAATAATTTCTAATGTATTTTTGTTCCAAAAAAGTTTTGAAATGAAATTAAATTGATACATTTATTTGATTAAATTAAATATTTTCTGATAAAATAATAACAAAATTATAATTTAAAAATAATCATGCTTACCATTTGTGAAGGATAATCAGCAAAAGTAGGATTTTGTTCAGCTTTATGAAATATTGATGCCATTTTTAAATTTGTAAAATCACAAGTTTCATTATGGGCTTCAAAAATAGTGTTCAACATTGATTGTTCATCTAATAATTGTTCAGTTAACATTTTTTCTTGACTTGACTGATTGACTTTTTGCATTGCGGCTAAAATTTTTGCTTTTTCTCTTTTAGGAACTCTACCAAATCTTACAGCTATAAAAAAAAAATTAATTTAAAATTGACATTGAAAATACTTTAAAAAATTAAAATAAGTTTTCTATCAAATTAACCAAATAGATAAAAGAAAAATTTTAAAATATTCAAAGACAATTTTTATGAATATTAAGTTAATTAAAATTTTTCTTACACTTTTTAGATAAAGAACAATTAGAGTTTGACATTGGTCTTTTAAGTCTATTATAAAGTATTTTATTTTGAGTAAACTCATTCATCTTATTAAAATTTATAATTTTCTTAATTTAAAAGTTAAAAATTGAAAGTAGGATTATATTTCAAATTATTAGCACTTAGTGAATCAATTTTCAAAAACCTAATTAAAGTTCTACAAGTTATATTGTACCAAAAAGAAAATCTGATTTTCTGAAAGCTTAATTTTAAAAATAAAATTACTTTCACTGCGTTCGAATATCTAGACAATTTAAAACAAAAATAAACTTGGCTATTCACCGCTTGGAGGCGTATTTAAAAAAGCGCCACTTTACTTCCTACTAATCAAATTTCACTATCTATCACGAATATTTTGTTATTAGTGTAAAACTTTTAAAAAATTTTTTTAAATAATTTCATACTAATGGACAATTGAAAAAATAAATTTTCTAAACACAAAATATTTTTTTTTCTTAAAAAAGATTGCAAAAAAATAGCTAAACTATTTGGTCTTATAAAGAACATTATGACTAGATATAAGAAGAAAAAAACCTAGAGTTTCCGGTCTCTGAAATTTTTTTTCTCATTTTTCTAAAATAACTTTTTTTATTGAAGTTTTTTAAGATGGCGTTTAGATCGAAAAATCGCCTTGTTAAAGTAATTTCAATGAAGTGTATGCGTGTCAAACGCCGCGCGCATCTGCTTCAAGGCGATTATTGAAGGTTAGCCGGTTACCTCCAATTTCAAGTTCAATGTAAACCGCCAACGCTGATGTGATAAAACAACAAATATTTTTTCGAATCTAAAAAAAACTAATCGAAAAACAAAGTTTCCTTTTGAAAGAGTCAATTTTTAATTAAAAAAATAAAATTATCTATGTAAATGAAAGCTTTAAAACAATTAAAAAAGGTGGGGTAATTAATTTTATGGATAATAAAAATTTCAAGATTATTTTTATCCAGTTAAACCAAAAAAAATTAAATTTAATGAAAAATAAAAGATTCAATTAGTGATAAAAGGATTAAACTGATAGATTGATAAAAAAAACTATGTTTTCATTGATATTATAAATTAAAAAGATTATTAATAAATCTTAATGCCAAACTTTGACCTTAAAAAGTGAAAAATTAAAGATGAACTGTTTATATTTAGAAATAGCTAAACCTTGACATTCAGATCTGATAACAAAAAATAGTACCTAAACCGGTACAAGGCTAAAATTTTTTTTTAATCATTCCGATGTAAATGTATTTATCACGTTAAGATTTTCAAGGCGCTTTATTTTTGCTCTAAAATTGATATTTTAATTTGATCATTAATCAACTATGTAAAATAATAAATCAAAAAGTTTAAATTTTAGAAAAAAATATGAAAAAAATTTCAAAAATAAAAATTAAAAAAATTATGAATAAAATTAGCCTTGAAAAACGTCCTGGTCGTTATTGAGTAAATGCAACAAGGTTACTAATTATTAAAATAGGTATAATGATAAGATAATTTAAAACAAGATGATTGTCTAAGCATTTTCATTAACCAATATTTGAAAATCAGATATTCAAAGCTTTGAGTTTTAGGATAAAATTTAGATAATATTTATGCAATTTAGTAATAGGAAGAATATAATTAGAACAATTTATATTTAATAACTATTTTATGATGACACCTGTTAACATTGAAAATAAAAACTCAACTTATAACATTCTTTTATAATTGAAACCTTGACATTGAATAAGATTTTTAAAAAGATATTTCAAAAAATAAAATGATGCTTTTCCGGTTTTTAAATAAAAAAGAAAATTATTAATTTTTAGATGATTTGATTATTTTCGAACATCTTATAATAAAAAACACCTAGCAACAACAAAAAAGGGAAATTTTTTTGAAGGTTTTGCTCAAATGACATTATAATTATTTTTTACCATAGATAACCGAAATGAGTTATTATTATAAACTAAACATTTAAATCAGATTTCAGCTAATGAAGCTGCTTTAAATTTATTTAAATAAAAAACTTGGTCAACCCATTTTTCATTGAAAGTATAAAAAACAAATTTTTTACTTAATTTGTTTAAATTATTAAAAAATAACGTATAAAAATGGTCATTCTATTGGTGGAATCAAAAATTTTTTAATAAGGTCAAGTTCGCCAAAAAGAAGAAAAAAATTTGATTTGAGAACTTTGGAAAAAGCTATATAAAAATGTTTAATACAGTACCAAAAACAAGCAACCAAATTACCTTTTTTTTTTTTAAGTCCTTGTGCTAGATAAAGGAGTGTTTTTTTATTACAAATTGAGAAGAGTTAGCTTATAACAAGGACATCCCTAATATAACTTGTCTGTTCGTATTTTCACTTTCACTGATTTTAAACTTATTACTAAATTTAAATAAAATTTTAGTAAAAAAAAAGCTTTTACTTAAAAAACTAAAAATGGAAAATAATTTTCATTTTTTATGAAAAAAAATTTCATTTTGACCATTGACCTATTGTTTTAAGAGCCCTAATGAAAATTTTAAGTAAAAATCTGTTGAAAATTAAATTTCATTTAATATCCTATGAAAAATTATTATGAAGAATTTAGAAATAGTTTTCAATAAAAGTTAATTGAATAAAAAGATAAACAGAATAATTTTAGGGGTAAGTTAATCAAATATAAATTGAATAGAAAATTTTAGTTTATTTTGCTGCTAAAATTAATTTTAAAAAACATTAACATTGAAAAAAGAAAGCGGCTACAGCAGCTAATCAACGACAACATCCTTGAACTTGATGTTTTAGCAGCGTTTGTTGCAATTCAAGGCAAACAAAAACATACACTAACAAGGTTTCTCTACACGTTGTTGCATTGAAAAATTTAACATTCATATTTTCAATAGTATTAAATTTTTTTCTCTTTGAAATTTTCAAAGATGCTCTACGAAGAAATTTTTTTTTAAAATAGTTCTTTTTTAGATCAATATTTAAATTTAAGCCAAAAACTTCAATTTAATTTTATTAGAATTAAAAAATATTTTAACTAAATATAATTAGTTTTAGAGAAAACTTCTTTTTGATTTTGAAAATATATTTACAGAAATCAAATACCATTTTTTGGAAGTTGAAAAAAAAAAATAAAACCTTTAAAGACTTCAAAATTAATTTCCATTGAAAATGTCGAGGTTAAACAAAACGAAAACCATCAAAAAACTGGAACTTTTAAAACAACGAGGTTATTTTTTTTTTATCAAGTTCACAGTTATGCTCAAAGAAAAATTTATAACTAGTAGAATAAAAAAAATAAGTTCAATGCTATTGCTGCTAATATAGCTAAAAAATGATATTGACCCTTGACTCTGGTCTTTAAATAGCAAAACATTGCTTTTGTATGAAACCAAAGGCTTTGTCATTGATCAAAAAAAAAAGAAGTAAAATAGTAATAAAATATTGTGAAAAAAAAGATAAACAGCCTTGTGAAAAATACTTTTATTTTAATTTAAAAAATATAAAGCAGCTCAGCTTCAGGTGTTTCATTAAGATGCAAATGAAGGTTTTTTTATTTTTGAATTCTAAAAACAATTAATTTTAATTGAACACAACAATTGATCAATTAATGTTTTATATCTTACTTAAATAGATTTAAATCATCATATCATCAATAATTTCTTAAAATTAGTCTAAAAGATAATTATCTATAAATTTAAAAAATATTTTTCAAGATCTAATTTCGTTTTCAATTTCGTCATTATTTAATTACAATGCTAATTGTAATTTAGTATTCAGTGGTAAAAATTATTTTGAAAAAAAAATGTTTTTAAAATTGACCACAGAGTGGCGCTAGTGTGTTTTTTTAATTAAAATAATAAAGAAAAACATTCAAAACAATAAAATAATAAAATACTTTTAAAGTTATTGATTCAACAAAAAAATCTTAAATTTCATCTGTTAATTTCATAATTAACAAAATGATTAGAATATCAATTTAAAAAAATACGAGTTTCATAAAATACATGCAAATATTTTTAATTAAAAAATTAAAAATTAGGTTTGATTTCTTATTTAAATAATTTATAGTTTGACGAAATTTAATTTTTGAAAATAATTACTAATTCAAACTTAAATTTAATTTAAAAAAATAAACTTACCATCTCGAGACATGCCGACTGCAATACATTTTTTTAGCCGGCAATACTGACAACGATTTCTGTTTATCCTTAAAATAGAGCATTGTTGATTTTTAGTACATGGACGATATTGAATTTTTTGTTGAATGCTACGACGAAAAAAACCCTAAACAAAAAAAAGTATTAATTAAAATTAAAAAATGAAAATTCATAAGTTAAATTACTTTGCATCCTTCACAGGTATGAACACCATAGTGAAAACCACTAGCCTTATCTCCACATACACGGCAAAGTACCGTAGAACCATCAAATTCTTCATTTAGAAAAAAAAATTTAGTTTGATGAAAAAGATGAAAAAAAATTTGATGTTTTCATCAAAAAAAAACTTACCTAAACTATATTCCATTTTTAAAAATTTTAATTTAACAAACTTGAATTATAATAATAAAATAGATGAGCAAAATAAATATGAAAATGTTCAAAAATATAATATTTTTTTTTATTTTAATTGGCAACTTTTAAAAAGCACAAATCATTAGAATTTAGCACACTTAAATCACTTCGGCTTTTTGGAAGCCATTGATAAATTAAATACTTTAAAACACTTTAGGACTTATTGAAACTGAAGTCCAAAAAAAAAATCTTTTTAACAATCTTAAAATTAGAGTTTTTATTCACAATAAATGTTTTTTTAGTTAAAAATTTTTTTTTTGACCAAACAAATTAAAAGCACCTTAATCCTTTCTTAGACTTAATTAATTTTATCACTAATAGATCCTCAAAATTGAAATTATTTTTTTTTTTATATACAAATTGCTTATCACGAAAATGAACCATTCAAAATTTATTGGCCAAAATAATTAATCAGATTAAAAAAAATATTTAAAGAAAAAGAAAGTTTTTTTTTTTGCTTTAAATTTTTAAAAAATTTCAAAAAGGCCGATGTAGCGCGGATTAAAGCGAAAAACAAACTGAAGAGTGAAGCTAGTTGAATCTTATATAAAAACAATGTTTATAAGCAGTGTAGGCAGCACCGTCTGGCCGACGAGTTCAATGAAACCGAACTTTAAACATGCGCAGTATAAAATAAGTTCGACACAGTGCGCTGCAATGTGCTAATCTGAACTATGTTTTTGTTCGAGCTTGTTCACATACTTTTTGTTGTTTTTTAATGTTACTCTTTACTGAACAATTAATAGCCAAAGACGATTTGAGGGCGCCACTACTATTCACTTTTTTTTTAGTTTGACAAACGTAGGAGAGGTCTTTTGCCTCTCTTTTTATCTTCAATGCTTAATGCAAGAATTACAAACTAGTGCTATATAGGCATTTTATAATTGCTAAGACTAAACTAATGACCTCACTTTTTTTCTATGATTTTTAAATTTAGCGAATAGTTAAAGCTCATAAGATTTTTTACTATCAAGGGGTTGGCTTTTTTTAAAAAGGGCATTGATTTTTTTAAATTATTAGGTGTTACTAAGGTTTAATAGGTTCATATTTGTAGGTAAATTTAAAAATTTTACTTAGGTTTTTTTATTTTTACATGGTCATTCAAGAAATGAAGTTTAAAAAATCATTCTCTAAATTCACTTTACCAAAACTTAAAATAATTTTTCATTCCTAAAATTTCTATTTTAATATGTTTAATATGTTAATTCAGCATTCTCAGTTCATAAATGTATCTTTTCTTTAAATAAATTTTATTTAACTTTACCAAATGATTTATTGTTGAAAAAATTTTACTTTTATGAGTTCAAAAACGATAAAGTTTTTTGATCTAAAAACTGTTTCACCATTATTATCTAAATCAGAATAATAAGTTTAATTAAGTTTGAAAGTAAAATAATCAAGAGTCAAAGAATTATAATGAATTTTTAATATTTTTTTCAGGGAAGTTTATCATTTAAAATAGCTTTAAATTAATTGATTAGTTATTATCATAAATTTTCAAAAAAGTTTAATGTATAATTTTTAAAGATGAGTTAAAAGAAGTCTGAATTTAATTTAAAAAAACTCGGTTCAAGTTCGAACTCGTTTTGGTTAGGGTCGGCGTACTATCGTTCGAGAAAGTTCAATGCTTTGATTGTACTTTGAACTCGAACAATTCACCGCGTTCCGCTGTTCTGTTCTTATACTCTTTGTTTAAGCAATTTTTTTCTACTTATAAAAGAATCTTTTTTGTTATAAATGCTTAATAGAAAATTAGTTTTTTCATAAATGTCAAAAGAAAGTGTTATAACGAACATCATTTTTAAAAATTATAAACGGACTCATCTAAATTTTTATTAGTAGACTCAATTAAAGAATAAAAAAGAGTATATTTAAGGTTTGGCACAAATTAATTTTTAGCCACATTTAAAGGGCATAAATAAAACTATCAATAAATTAAAATCAACGAAAAAGACCTTAAATAAATTATTAGAGAATAACTCACTAAATTAATTATTAAAATCCGTTTTCAATTTAATAAATAATTTTTCAATAATAATTTAAACAGTTAAAAGTAATTTCAAATTATCAAAAAGATGACCTAAGGTCAACTTTTTTTTACAATAATAAAAGAACAAAAGAGCTAATAAGGTGTGGTTAAGAATGATGTACAATTTTTATTATTGTGAATCATGATTTTTTAATTTTTAGTTGAATTAAATTAAATTAATAAAAATACAATTAGTCTTTCCAATAATTAAAGATTTAAATATTTATAAATAATAAATTGGCTCTTTTTTAATAAAAAAAGGCTAGTTTTATGTTTATAATTTAATTTAGATGTTTTAGGTTGATTTTTTTTCCACTTTTGTCACTTTTGATTTTCTTTTGTTTGAGAGAAAAAGTTGAGAATAAATTCGAATTGAAAAATATTTAAGTCAAAAAAGTGATTAAATCAAAAGTCTACTAACAACGTGATACAAAAAAATTCTTTTTAAATAATAAAGGCTAAAATTTATTGTCTCCAAAGTATCACTTTCTTTAAAATAATTAAGACAATTTTTATTTCAATTGGTATACCAAATGATTTCAAACTTATGAAACTTTATTCAAAATAATTTTTTAAAAGGTAGATGATTAAAAAAAAAAGGTCAAAGCAAACATTGAAAATTTTATTTGTAAAAGATTTTCAAAAATACTCGTTTTCTTTAATTTTTTTTTTGTTATCTGGTAATAATGATGAAAACACTTAAAGCATCTGTTCCTTCATCGTTTTTTTTAAATGCAAAAAACGAAAGTAGCAAAGGGTTGAGAAAGTATTTTGATTATTATTTATTGTAGTTGGAAAAAGAGTTAAAATAATAAAGATGCTTCAACGGCCTGCGACATCCTGTCATGCAAAAAGCTGAACTCACAATAAACGAATTTATCTTGAATTGAATCAAATACGCCAATGATAACTTATCCCGATGCTATTTAATTAGCTTAAAAAATAATAATTTAAACTTGTTTGCTGAATAAATAAATGTAAAAGAAAGTGAACGGATGAAAAATGATGATGAGAATAACAATTTAAATTTAAAAAACTTAAAGTAATTTCACTTTCACTAGTATTTTTTGAAATTACTTATTCTTAAAAATATTTAGACAAAAAAGCAATCAGCTTTAATATTCAAATTTTGATTTACTCATTGTTAAGATATTTTTTAACCTAAACTTGAAAAACAGATTTTAGACGAAAATAATTTTTTTTAAATTGTGTCTTCAAACTTTTTATTGCTTTAAATTAAATTTAATTTGGTCTAGTCTTCAGTTAAAAAAGAAATCTTAAGTTTTCAGTGTTTTCTAATCGAATTCAACTCACTTTTTTAAGCATTCATTACTTACTAAACCAAATTTTTTTTATAGGGCTAGTTTTTTACTCGATACGCCACTGTTTAAAATTTAATGTTATTACAATTTTTTTTTCAAATCATTGTAATTTATAGGCAACTGTTACTTTGTATAAAATCAGCTTAAAAAATGGAAAATCTGGTATACTTTCAAAATTTCACTTACTTTCAAATCAGAGAAAGGGTCTGATTTAAATTAAACGAACGGTGAAAGCATGCTAAAAATAACTTTGTCCTTACTAATTTTGAACACGTGTGCGTGTTCAACAATAGACTCTATCCTATAAGCTTACACCACCGCCACCACCGCTACTTTTTACTATTTTTTTTCTATAGGGCTGCCCTTTTTTATTTGAGTTATAGTTAGAAAAAAAAAATTACTGAAGGTAAAAAAAATAAAAAGAAAATGTACATGCGACCCGTTAAAATTCACTAATTTCCTGCTTAAAGCATGAATCAAATATTCATTAATATTCCAAGTTTAGTTTAAGTTTCACTTAAAATGAAAACAACTTTCTAAAAACAAATTAACTTTCTTTTTTTGATTTCTTTTTTGTCTCACCTGTATAAGAATAGCGTGCTTCTCTGCACGTGCCAGTTTAAAAAATCTGAGCTATATATAATATTGATTTTCTTAATTTACAAAAGGTTAAAAAAAGTTTTTATTTTGTATACAATTAGCATTAATTTTAAAAATAAACCATTAAATTAAAAAGTTTTTTTAGTTAATAAAAATGATCTTTCTAAAATAAAACTGATCTTTTGGAAATAAAAATGGCGTAATTTAAATACGACCGTTAACTGGAATACAATTAATTTTTGCGTTTGCTTATTTAATAAACTAGGAAATCTATCCATTAAACCCAAAGGCGGTGGCGTTTGTGATTTGAAATTGACAAAAATAATTCAGCTGGTTAAAGCTCTTCAAAATTTAACAACAGATTCGATTATTTTTTTGAAGCTAAAAAAGTACCCAATGACCAAACTACTTCCCCATTGCGCTAGTGCTTATTCAAAAATAGAAATGGACATGCTAGCAGCTTCCTCATTGGTAAAGTGAGAGTGTGGCATGCTTACTTTCAAAAAAAAACGAAATCTGGCATTTCTCCGTTTTAAACGCTATTTTTAACATCTAAAACCGTTTGCTACCATTTGCATTTATTTCCTGCTTTGATGTATGAAGCGGGAAAGCCTTTCAGAAAGTAACAAAAAAAATTAAAGGAAAAAAAACACGTGCACGTGTTTTTGAAAGAATTGATTATGAAGAATTAAATATTTAACCTTGTAAACTAAGTTATAAGTTGAATCATATCAAATAAAATTTAAAGTTTGTCTACTGTTTAACTGACCAGATTGCATTATTTAACTAGGGTTGAATCTATAACTGAAACTTATTAAAATCTATTTTTATAAAAGCTAATTATCAAAAGATAAGATTTTAAAAATTTTTTTTTGTAAAAAAATCAAAAAAAAAATTATTGTAAAAAGTAATGAACGGAAATTCATGTTTATTTGAAACTTTATTTTTAAATTCTTTATCTACATCCTTGACATCTTGCTAGTTTTGTTTAAAACTAAAGTTAAAAAAACAACAGCATAGTCTCTGATAATCAGCGATTGGTAATCAATTTTTTTTTAAAACATTTTGTACTACGACCAAAAGTTAAAAAACTTTAGAAAAAAAGCAGTAAAAGTAAGTTAGTCATTTTTAATTAACTTAAAATTTTTGACCAAACTCAAACTATCTCTGTCAATATTTTTATGAAAAAGTTTTAAGAAATTTTTAAAAAACAATACAGTTTTTTAGTTTCAGCTTTGGACTCTAAAATATTTTCGCAAAGAACTAGGTTAGCGGTGAATAAACTTTGAATGAAAGTTCTTTGGCCGCGATCGACCTGCGGACAATTGAGGGCAATGAACTTTAGATAGACAAAAAAAGTTCGCTGTAATATTTCAAGTCGACCTGATTCTAGCTTCAATTTACCATAGAACGATGAATTGAAAAAAACCGATGCCAACAGTTACTTATGAAGTTTATTTTTAAAAAAAAAAAAGATCTATGAAACTCGGGTAAAACTAATTTTACAAAACTATTTCTATATATTCATAATAAAATTGATCTGAATTATCATTTAATAAATTAAAAAATATCTTTAAATAATTTTTTCGAACTTAAAAATGAAAAAAATGTTTGAATTACAAAAACTGTATAAAAAGAAAAAAACAATAAAACGAAAAAAATAAAAAAAAGTTCAGAAAACTTTTTTAAAAGTGCAATGTACTTTTATTTGAATAACTAAGTTTTTTTTTTAAAAAAAAAAGTAAAGTTTTAGATAATGGCGGTTTACAACTTGACTGTAAGAAAACTTTTTTTAGCAAGTCTAATGTTTATAGATGATCAAGCAATACGAAATTGGTTTAATCACCTGACCAGCTTAGAAGTTAAAGAAAGTTCGAACTTATACCCGGCAGCAAAAAAAAAAAAGCAATTGAAGCATAACCGGCAATTCGAAAAAATCTCAATGTGTGATTCACTTTTAAACTTGAACTCGCATTTTTGTTTTTTACAATTATTTTTTTTGTTTAACTTAATGTTGTCATAGCGACTTAGGTAGTTATAATTATGAACCATCAACTAAAAATACTTTTAAAAAATTAAGTTTCTTAAAAAATTTGTAACTAAATTTACATAAAGAAAATTAAAAAAAAATCGATAGTATCGAACTGACATAAGTATAAAAATTCAAAGAAAAAAAACTGCATCAATATTGCTACATCATTTATTAAGCTTGCGCATTGTAGTTTAAAAAAAACTATTGGCCTGCATTTTTTTTCTACTAGATGTTTTGAAAATAGTGTTTAGCATCTCGAATAAGGACACCGTTGTTTCCGTAGCAGAGGGCGCTTTTTTACTTCGCTTCATATCATAAAAACTACTGTGTCAAATGTGAATGACCTAAGAATAATGGCGGTATCTAAAACTGAAGCATTATTTTAAGAATTTTTTTATGGTTTAGACCAAATTAAAAAAAACTATTTAAAAAAGAAGAAGAAAAATTTTGATCTGAATTTTTTAATAAAGGGTTTTTGATAGTTTTTCATAAAAAAATTCAATTAAATCAATATTAAGCTTAAAAAAATTAAAAATAAATAATTCTTTGTTAATAATTATAATAATTAAAAAACTACGGTTAAATCTTAGAAAAAAAATATGACCTGATTTGAACCAATTTTAAACAAAAACGGATCTGCGCAAAAGTCTCAAAGAAATTTTTTTTAAGCATCTCAATATAAATAAATTAGGTTTAAGCTAGTTTTATTGACCTCAATTTGAGACTTAAATTTACAAATGTAAAATATATCATCGTTTTTATGAAAGTCTTTGTTTAAATTTCTATATTTAAACAAAAGCTCAAAAAACTTTTGCATTGTGGTCAACGCATTGATGGTCGACGAACTTTGTTTGCCAATCGATCTTGAACTTTGCCGGTCAAACTGTGTAAGTGTAGCTAAGTCTTTAAAAAAGAAGAAAAAAAAATAAAAAACTGTTCAAATTTATGCTTATTTAACTGCTATTTAAGTTTTTTTTTATTTATCATGTTAAGAAGTTGTTATCAATCAATTTCTTTTTGAATCGAAGTTTATTAACCTGATTAAGCTTTTTTTTTTTTTTGGTATATTCATAATCAATCCTTTATTCTCACAACAAAATTTTTGATTTGAAGGTATTAATTAATAAAAAATTATTTTTGAACATTTAGAACTAAAAGTTTAGAAAAACTTTTATTTTCTACAATTAAAAGTATAAAGACTCTAATAAGAGAATTCCTATTAAAGAAAATAGATATTTCAAACGATATCAATTTAAAACTAAATAAATTAAAAAATTCTTTAAACTTACTTAAAATTAATCTAAGTGAAAGTATAAAAACACCTGAAAAAGTAAAAAAAATTTAAAACCAGATTAAAATTTTATCTTTTTGATAAAAGTCAATATTTTTTTATATCAAATTTTAACCACATGCTGGTTGAAATTACGAATTATACTTTACACTACTTAAAATTTTATCCAAAAAAAAAAATTTTAAATAATGAGAATTTGTATCATTTTTTTAAATTTTTGAATTTATTTGTCTACTGTCATTTAACTTTATACCTCAAGTTTTAAAAATTAAAATACTTAAAGTAAAAGTCATTCTAAAATTTTTTCAACTCATGATACTTCTACTTTTTTAAAATCTACTTAATGTAAATTTTTTTTGCTTAAAACACTAAAAAGTAAAGGAATTTTTCCTGAAGATTTGTAATAAGAAAAATGTAAATGTTGCCAAAATATTATTTTATAAAAAAATGACTAAAGATTAAAAATTTTAATCGTACTTAGTAAACTTTTTGTTCATTCAAAATCAATTTCATTTTACTACTAATTAAGATAAAACCATTTTTTCAAATTTTAATAATCAATTAGCATTTATAAAACTTATATCAAGCGATAAACTTTAATTATGATAAACAAATTTGAAGACTAATAAACTATTTTCAAGTATAATGAATATATGAAACACAACACTAATATTGGCTTTGTAAATAATGAATTATACTGTAAAAAACTGTACAAATAAAAATTAATAAAAGATGAATAAAAGATGAAAAAAATCGCGCGAAAATTTAGTAAACTTCATTATCATCGTTCAATGAACCTAAATAAATTAACATTACTCTAGAATTAATTCACCTTTCAGTATGCTATAAATTATAAATTTACCGATGCGCTTAATCTTGAAATGACAATAAATTTTTCAAATCATAAAATTGTTATAAAAAAAGTGTGAATAATCATTTTGAAATTTGTTTTGAATTATAAAGCTAAATTAGGAATTTTAAAACTAATTAAACAGAAATTTAAAGAACCTTTACAAAAATTAAAATTTTTTTAAATTAAAAAATTTTATGTCTAATAAAAAGCAATTGATTAGGAATTATGGTACATTTTTCTTTTTTTAGTCATTTCACAAGTAATAGAAATTAGTTTGATTAAAAGAAAAAAAACTACTTTTACTATGTAACAGTTGAATTTTCATTAAACTGTTTTCGGAAGAAAGTATTAAAAAAAAAATTTTTTTACTAAAAGAAAGTATTATTTGAAATATACAAAGTGACAAGATTTATTGTATTGACGGTGGTAACTGGTCAGTTTAAAGTGTAAATTGTTTATTTTAAATCATTCTATAAAAAAATTATTCTCAACATTAAAAAAAATTTTTTTTTTTACAACGAGTTAAGTATTTTTAACTCTTCAATAAAAAAACTGACCATTTGGTCGTAAAGAGGTAATTTTAGAACCAAATATAGCTTCATATTTCGCTATAAAAAAAATTCTCAAAAAAAAGTGTAACTAAAAAAACGACAAACAATTCTTTTGTTTAATTGAATTCTTTAAAATTTGAAAGTAAAAGTTTTGAGAAAAAGAAAAATAAACATAAGAAAACAAGAGGCACGAAAAAGTTAAAATAGTAAAGATAAGAGTAAGAAATTCAATAGCAAAAGAAATTAAAAATCTGGTTAAATTTTGCAGACAGAAAATTCAAAACACTTTCGACTAAAAAAAACTAAATAAGAAGTGAATTTAAAAAAAATTATCAAAATTTTTTCAGGTACGTTTAAAGCATTCATAAAAATATTCATTAATTTTTTAATTTTTTTACTAAAATTAACTGTTTGTAAAGACAAAATTTTAAATCAAAAGTTCATTGGTCTAACTTTTTGATGACCTAACTTCAACTTTAAGGTCAACGATCGACAATAAGTAAATTATTACTTAATAACTTTCATGATAATTTGTATATGATTTAGGTTTATGTAAAAAAATATTAGTAACATAATTACCTATGTAATTTTTTGTTGAACTTAGTTTTTAAAAACAAAAAACAAAATCAAATATAAGTTAATAAAAAATAAAATGTAAAACAAAGATATTTTTGACAAAAAGAAAATTAATCGAAATTTTCTTTAATTAAAAAAATAGTTAATTATTAAAGGCTTTAGTTAGTTTTAATGTATCAAAAAACCAACAAGAAAAATTTTGGGTTTTTTTTGTAAAAATTTTTCAAACTCTGTAAAAATAAAATCTGTCTATTTTAAAAATATCAGTCTAATAAATCATTTCTATTGTTGTTTAAAGAAGAATTATAAACATCTTTAGGTTAACACAGACAAGAAACATCACCCAGAAGGCGGTCTTATGAATTTTATAATTCCAAAGAACATAAATCAATCAGTTGAATTCTGGACAATTATTAAAACCACGTTTTCCTTTCATCGATAAAGATGATTTGGTCAGTTTAAGTTTAAACTTTTCAATAAAGAACTATGATTTATGTGAAATACAAAGTTCAAAAGTTACAAGACTTTAAAATATGTTCCTAAGCTTTATGATTTTAATCTTAGTTGTTTTTTGGGAGTTTAGTTATCGTAAAATAATCAAAAGCAATGAATTTAAAAAAAAAAGTTGAATCGTATTTAATTTTCTATGTAAAAGAGAACTAATAAAAATTTGGTTAATTGAATATAAATTATGTATAACAAGAAAATGTGTTAGTAATTTGAATTTTTAAACATAAAATTGTTATTTTAAATTCAAAACTTTTTATATAAAGAAAGTGTTAAACAAGATTAGATTCAAGTTACTCATTCAACGATAGACTAAAAGTTTGAATTATTTTTGAATAATTTTAAGTTTTTTTAAATTTATTACTTTTGATCAGAAGTTATTAAGAATTAACAAGTTTTGAAAAATTGAAGGTGTTCAAAGGTGGTCTGGGTTTTAAGCTAACATAAGAAAGTGTTTTATGAAGTGCAAATCTTTTTATTTTTTTTTTTTAATTTTTTTTTTGGTTAATTAATTCTAAATTTTTTTTAAGCAAGTTAAGAACAATATTTGATTTTAAAAAGAAATTGAATAAAATTAAATAAAAAAAAATAAAATGATTTTTATAAGTGTTACCTGTTGATTTTTAGTTTTAGATGTTTTAAATATGTTTATAGTTACAATATACCAAATGTTGCTAAAGGTCACTTGAAGCCAATAATCCTATATTTTTTGAAGCATAGAAAAGCCATATTGATCATGTTGATTAATCTATTGGCTAAAGATTATTTCTTTGTAAAGGGTAAAATATTAAAAAAGTGAAGTGTAAAAAAATTATTCTAAAACTTTAAGAGATTAAATTGATGATTAAATCACATCGAGTGAAAAGATCATTTTAGTTATTTTAAATATGAAAAGCTACAAATAGAATTATTTCATAGATTTAAATTTCAAAACTTTTAAGCTTATTTCATGAAACTTGACATGAATTTTAGTAATTTATATGATCAGAAAAATTTAATTTGTAAAAAAAGGTTGAAAAAAAAATTTTTTTTTGTGACCATAGAGTAGTCATTTTTATTGTAACAGTTTTTTTAATCAATAACTTTTCAATATAAAAAAGCTTTCAAAAAAAAAAATTAGCCTTTTTGTAAAAAAAATTTATTCAATACAAACAGGAAATATGACGGACTGGTCAGTTAGATGCAAAAACTGTTTTTTAACCCTTATTTTACCATAACTTTATCCTTTATCACAATTCACCCCTTGGTTTTTTGAATTAAATTTTTATCCAATTTATCCCTAAATTTTGTACAAAAACTTTTTGTCACAATGTAAAATAAATATCCCAACCTAAAAAAAAAGGTGTGTTTTAGCATCCGGCATGTGTAATCAATAATTAAGTTATTATAATACTTTAATTTTAGTTTTGGATTTATTTCATCTAAAAAATTTGATCTATTTTTTTGTTGAAAAAAAAATATTTTGCCTAATCACTAAACATCCTTTAATAAAAAAACGTAAAAATAAAAGGCTAAAAAGAGTTTACAAAAAAACAAAATGTTTCAAATTTTTGTTTAAATACGAGGACAACAGCTTTTTCAGCCGTCTGGTAAATTATGATATAAAATCAAAATTTTTTTTTGTGACAGAAACTTTGTTTTGCAATAAAAAAATATTTACACTAAACTTGAATTGCTTTCAAAAAATATATTCAGATGCTAATCGGAATTAAAGTAAACAAAGTATAATTGTTTAAAACTTAGTAAAATTTTTTTTTTAAAATGCTAAATAAATGATCAAAAAATTGTTAAACGCTTTTAAAAAATTTGCTTTCAAATTTTAAAAATCCATAAGAAAAATTAATGAATTTTTGAAAAACGATCGCTGGTGGTCAATTGAACAACAAGTTACTAACAAATCGTTTTTAAATAGTTAATGGTAATTAGTTTAATGCTAATATTGTACAAAACAATATATAATCTGTTAAATTTTTCACATTTAATAATGATGAAGGTCTATGAAAATTTGAAATAAAAAGCAGATGAATCGCTGTTATTCGTCAATGAATTCGACCTAAGTCGATTGATCAACGTCTTGTTCAAAAGAAAAAGAAAAACTTTGCTTTGTTAAAATTATTTGCTGCATAAGAAAGTTTGGAATACTTTATTGAAAAATATTTTTGATCAAACTATTAAGAAAAAGTGAAAACATTAAAATTAGCTGTTTTACCCTCGGTTTCATTTTTCATAAACTTTTTTGAAGAGTATTTTCAAATATTTACCAAATAAAATACACTGCAAAATTATTTTCCAGGGACATTTGTAAAAAATAGTTTTATTTTATATACAAGAAAAGTTTCTTGAGAATTAGACTTAAAAAAGTAAGCTAAGTAAAATTTAACATTAAAAAATCAAAAAGATCCAAAAATAGAAAAATTAGCAGACACGAGCAAGGTCGGTAAAAATTCCACAGGACATAGTTTTTTATTAAGAAAAAAGGCTACTAGGATTACAGGTCACAAATAAGTATAACGGTGACAATGGTGTGAACAATAAAAATGAAAACTTAAAAATAAGACAAAAATTGAACTTTTTTTAGTTTTTTTTTAATAGTTTTTTTTAGCTTAAAACATCTTTCTTATATTTTTCTTTAAATCGTTTTCAAATTCAAAGAACTTAATTAAACTTTCAAATTTATTTGAAATTATTAGCCCGAAAAAAAGCGTTTCTTTAGGTATTTCTACTGATCTGGTATTGTTAATAAGAAATAACAAAAAAGAGATAAACTACTAAAATTATATCTTATTTTCTTATACACTTGTTTTTAAATAATGATAAAAAAAACTATTTAATTAGAATGCTAACTAAGGAGCGAAAGTGCAATGAGCTTTCTATCGAAGCGGTGTGTTGGGCATCGACCTACAAAAATTAAAAAAGGTTTTTTTTTTTGTTGTAAAACTTTGTCGACAGTATTTAAAAAGATGTGGCAATAAAATTTGAAGATTTATTTTTAATCTAACCAGAATATTAAACTATATAAAAACTAAGATAAACTTTGATTATTTTTAAAGCTTACTTTCTGTTTTATCGGAATTTGTTTTATAAAATTTTAATAATGAAAATCAAAAAAACAAAACTTATCATTCTTATTGAGCAAATTCAAAAAATAAAAAATGAAATAAAGATAAAAAATAATTTAATTTTGCCGGAACTAAACATAAATTATAAACATTAAAATTATTTTTATGCTTAATTTAAAGGCGGCGTCGGGACTATCTCGATTTCTGTTAGAGTTTATTGCTCTCTACTTGTTGACCTCAAATGCTCTTTTTTTTTTTTTCGTTTTCAACAACAAGTTAGAACACTGTATATTCTTTTAGTTTTTGCGATTACAAGATTTATTTTTTTTTATCGCCGCCAGCTTCAATTTTAATAAAAAGCCCTTTCATCAATTAATGAGACTTTATCAAAACATCTTAAATTTTTTTTTAAAATTATGATAAATTAAATAGAAAAACATAAAATTTTTATTAAATGTATTCTAATTTAAAATAAGAAATGAAAATCATAATTAAGATACAAACATTAAAACTAACTAAATTTTAACAAAAAAAAGAATTTGATTTCAAAAAGAGGTGATTATTATCAATTTGAAATATTTTTATAATGAAGACTGAAAATTTGTTGATTAAATTTTTAATCTTCTAAAATTAGATTGACAAAAAAACCTTATTATTTGAATGAAGTTATTTTTGTCTATCATTAAAAAAGATTTTTAAACTACTCTAAGCTATGAATAATTTAAAAAAAATGAATTTCAATATTTGATACTTTTTTATCATTTTTCGCAAAAGTATTAAAAATCAGTTTTATAAAGTGGAAAATTTTAATTTTATCAAAAAAAAAATTCATTTTCTTTCAAAAATTATCTTTTTTAAAAATGATACAAAATTTTTAAATAAATAAAATTAAGTTAAATAAAGTTCGAGATGTTAAGAATTAAAATTTGAATGTACGGAAGATGCAGGGTAAAACAAAAAATAAAGTTTCTTGATCACCTTTGAAAAAGAAGAGTTTAAAGGTCGAGAACCTCGAGTTTGCCAGCTTTATATATATAGAAATTATTTTAGATATTAAAAATGAGAAAAGCTATACAAAAACATTATATGAAAGTTTATTTGAAAAAATAATTAAAGCTATTAAATTAGATTGGAAAAAAGTTTTTTAAACAAACTTTGATAAATAACTTTAAAATGAAAAAATAACTTGCAGTTTCAAATTAAAAAATAATAATCTCACTAACAAATGATATAGTTCGAAATTTGTATCAAAAGGTTTTGAAGATAAGTTTTATCAGAAAAAAATTTTTATAGTTTTAACTTAAGTAGTTAGAAAAGTAATTAAGAAATGATAAGGAGCTTTCAAGAATAATTTTTCTTAATTAAAATAGTTTTTAGGTATAAAATTTAGATGATAATGCTTTAAAAAAATTTAAATTTTCTAAGAACAAAAATTTTCGAAAGGCTTTAATGAGCTTAAAACTTTTTAATGATTAAAATGCAGTTTTATTAAACAAAAAAGTTTCATTCGGTGATTTAGTATTTGACCCTATGACCTATTCAAACATCAAATGCACTTTTCAATTTTCTATTCAAAGATTTTTTTTTTAAAACCATCTCTGTATGATAAACATTTAAAATTTTTTTTGAAGCAAGCTTTTCTATTTTTATTATAAATTTTTGAAAATTTTAAAAAACTTTTTTTGTAGTTTCTTTTTAACTGAAATTATAATTTTCGTTGAAACTAATAGTTTCACCCATTTTTTAAGGTGTGTTATGTAAATTTGATAATTTTTTTTAATTGATTGTCAGTAACTAAAACTTCACAAAACAAATATTATCTACTTAAATTAAAATTAAACTTCAAAAAGCACAATTTTAGTCTAATTTGTTTACAAAACTAATTTGACTCAAAGCATGCTTATAATTGGAAAAAAAACAAAGCTGTTGGCCACAGTAAAATTTTATTAAAGTTCATAGTTTTTACATAATAAAAGAGTTAAAATTTTATAAAACTTTGTTATTTTTTGTAAAATAAAGTATTTAGTAAGAGTTTTGCTAGTTAAATTGATTGATTTCTTTAAAGAAAAAAATAAATTAAGAAATAACACCTGCTTTTTTCAAGAAAGTACTGGTTTTTATTTTTCTTAAAAGCTTTAAGAAAACTAAAGTTAAACAAGGTGAACGGACAATGACCTTTTTCATAATTCGGATATTGGCCAGGTCAGTGTCTTAAGCAGCTTTCATAAAGTTTTTTTTCTTAAAAAACTAATTAAATTAGTAGTTTTTAAAAGAGAAACTTTTTTCTACAACGAAGGTATTTTTTCAACTTGTTTACAAAAAAATTTTGGAGTAAAACTAGATTTATTCGTTCAAAAAAAATCTCCTACCTAAAAATAAAAAATGAGTAAACAAAGTGAATTAAATTAAATTTTGATGAATTTTTAGTAATTTTTCAAGTCTATTTTAGAAGAAAAAATATTTTTAATCATAATTAGAATTTAGAAAAATAGCGAATATTGACCTATTGATACTAATAAGTTCGAGTATAACTAAAATTTTGAGTTAATTAATGATTATTTTTTTATTTATTTTATTAGATCAAAAGTGATTACAAATACTTTTGCTGGTTCAATTTAAAGATAAGCACTGGTTTATGTTTGTTGAACTTGACCAGAGTATTCTAAGGTCAATTCGAGTTTTTTTTGTATACGTAAAGCAATTTAAGTTCAAGTTTAATGGGTTTGCAACATCAACAAAAAAAATTTTTTTAAGATAAAACAGGAAAGTATGAAATGTCTTTATTGAATTAAAATTAAAGAACTCTTCTTTTTTTTTAATGATCCGTTTTATCTTTTTTTTTATTTTAAGTTCAATTGTTGGAAAAGAAAAGAACTTGAGTTATGAACAATGAACTCATGCTTACATCAAACAAATAAAAAATCATTTTTCTTATTATAAACGAATTTTTTTATACTTTAAAACTAAGATTTATTCAATCAAACCTAAATTCAAATTAAACTTCATTAAAGCTTTGAACTTCTTGATTTGAATTAAAAATAAACTTAAAAAGTCTCTGACTTTTTTATAATTTTATGTTTTTTCATTTAGTTTGTTTTTTGATTGACAAAAATGTAAAAACAAAATGTAACTGTCAAAACATCATTTAAAATTTCAATTCTCACCTCAGCAATAAAAACTGTGTAAAGAAAAAAAGAAAATTATTAAATGAATAGGTGTAATAAACACTGTAAATACATTTTATTAACAACAAATTCATATGTAAAAAAGTCAGGTATTTTATTAAAACTTGACATAACTGATGGACATGTTCAAATAAGTTTTGTCAAAAAATAAAATTTTATCAAATTCATTCTTAATAGAATTAAAAAAATGAAAGGAAAGAAAATTTCACAAGAAAAAAAAAAGAATGAAAAGTCTATTTCCTTTAAAATTTACGTTGCAAAACGGAGTTTGTCATTATCTAAATAATTTTAAGTTTATCGTCTATTTACATTTTAGAATATAAATTTCTTTAAGAAATAAGGGTGGAACAAGCAAAGTGGACCAAATCAATCAAGGCTAATAAAAAAAACTTTCTGTATAAACTTCTAGATTTAAGATTTCACAAAGTTACACCTTAAAGCTTAATGTTTGAAAGCCACCAAAAAAAAAAAATTCTAAAGAACTTTTGGTCAAGAGTTGATTAGAACCCATTTAACAACTGTTTTTGACACGACAATTAAAAGGCGATCATCGTTATTTAATACATAATCAATATCGCATAAAAAAGGCTTTTTGTTAAAATATTCATAATTTTAGTACAAAATTTTTGCACTGAAGTTATGTATGAATCAATTAGAATAAAAAGACTGACCAATGTGAACATTTCGCAAGATTAGTTTTGGTAAGGGAAAAAATTTTCTTTAGCTTAAAGAAAAGTGTACATGGTACAAAATAGTTTTTTTAATTGACACTTTGCGACTTTAATATTCTAGAATAAAAATTTTTAATAAATAAGGTAATCGATTAAATTGAGCAACTAATCGTTCAAAATT
>JAVYJV010000069.1:0-128127 GCA_034509755.1 Anisodus tanguticus | reverse complement strand
AAAAAAAAATTTTAAATAATGAGAATTTGTATCATTTTTTTAAATTTTTGAATTTATTTGTCTACTGTCATTTAACTTTATACCTCAAGTTTTAAAAATTAAAATACTTAAAGTAAAAGTCATTCTAAAATTTTTTCAACTCATGATACTTCTACTTTTTTTAAAATCTACTTAATGTAAATTTTTTTTTGCTTAAAACACTAAAAAAGTAAAGGAATTTTTCCTGAAGATTTGTAATAAGAAAAATGTAAATGTTGCCAAAATATTATTTTTATAAAAAAATGACTAAAGATTAAAAATTTTAATCGTACTTAGTAAACTTTTTGTTCATTCAAAATCAATTTCATTTTACTACTAATTAAGATAAAACCATTTTTTCAAATTTTAATAATCAATTAGCATTTATAAAACTTATATCAAGCGATAAACTTTAATTATGATAAACAAATTTGAAGACTAATAAACTATTTTCAAGTATAATGAATATATGAAACACAACACTAATATTGGCTTTGTAAATAATGAATTATACTGTAAAAAACTGTACAAATAAAAATTAATAAAAGATGAATAAAAGATGAAAAAATCGCGCGAAAATTTAGTAAACTTCATTATCATCGTTCAATGAACCTAAATAAATTAACATTACTCTTAGAATTAATTCACCTTTCAGTATGCTATAAATTATAAATTTACCGATGCGCTTAATCTTGAAATGACAATAAATTTTTCAAATCATAAAATTGTTATAAAAAAAAGTGTGAATAATCATTTTGAAATTTGTTTTGAATTATAAAGCTAAATTAGGAATTTTAAAACTAATTAAACAGAAATTTAAAGAACCTTTACAAAATTAAAATTTTTTTAAATTAAAAAAATTTTATGTCTAATAAAAAGCAATTGATTAGGAATTATGGTACATTTTTCTTTTTTAGTCATTTCACAAGTAATAGAAATTAGTTTGATTAAAAGAAAAAAAACTACTTTTACTATGTAACAGTTGAATTTTCATTAAACTGTTTTCGGAAGAAAGTATTAAAAAAATTTTTTTTACTAAAAAGAAAGTATTATTTGAAATATACAAAGTGACAAGATTTATTGTATTGACGGTGGTAACTGGTCAGTTTTAAAGTGTAAATTGTTTATTTTAAATCATTCTATAAAAAAAATTATTCTCAACATTAAAAAAAATTTTTTTTTTTACAACGAGTTAAGTATTTTTAACTCTTCAATAAAAAAAAACTGACCATTTGGTCGTAAAGAGGTAATTTTAGAACCAAATATAGCTTCATATTTCGCTATAAAAAAAATTCTCAAAAAAAAAGTGTAACTAAAAAACGACAAACAATTCTTTTGTTTAATTGAATTCTTTAAAATTTGAAAGTAAAAGTTTTGAGAAAAAGAAAAATAAACATAAGAAAACAAGAGGCACGAAAAAGTTAAAATAGTAAAGATAAGAGTAAGAAATTCAATAGCAAAAGAAATTAAAAATCTGGTTAAATTTTGCAGACAGAAAATTCAAAACACTTTCGACTAAAAAAAAAAACTAAATAAGAAGTGAATTTAAAAAAAATTATCAAAATTTTTTCAGGTACGTTTAAAGCATTCATAAAAATATTCATTAATTTTTTAATTTTTTTACTAAAATTAACTGTTTGTAAAGACAAAATTTTAAATCAAAAGTTCATTGGTCTAACTTTTTGATGACCTAACTTCAACTTTAAGGTCAACGATCGACAATAAGTGAAATTATTACTTAATAACTTTCATGATAATTTGTATATGATTTAGGTTTATGTAAAAAAATATTAGTAACATAATTACCTATGTAATTTTTTGTTGAACTTAGTTTTTAAAAACAAAAAACAAAATCAAATATAAGTTAATAAAAAATAAAATGTAAAACAAAGATATTTTTGACAAAAAGAAAATTAATCGAAATTTTCTTTAATTAAAAAATAGTTAATTATTAAAGGCTTTAGTTAGTTTTAATGTATCAAAAAACCAACAAGAAAAATTTTGGGTTTTTTTTGTAAAAATTTTTCAAACTCTGTAAAAATAAAATCTGTCTATTTTAAAAATATCAGTCTAATAAATCATTTCTATTGTTGTTTAAAGAAGAATTATAAACATCTTTAGGTTAACACAGACAAGAAACATCACCCAGAAGGCGGTCTTATGAATTTTATAATTCCAAAGAACATAAATCAATCAGTTGAATTCTGGACAATTATTAAAACCACGTTTTCCTTTCATCGATAAAGATGATTTGGTCAGTTTAAGTTTAAACTTTTCAATAAAGAACTATGATTTATGTGAAATACAAAGTTCAAAAGTTACAAGACTTTAAAATATGTTCCTAAGCTTTATGATTTTAATCTTAGTTGTTTTGGGAGTTTAGTTATCGTAAAATAATCAAAAGCAATGAATTTAAAAAAAAAAGTTGAATCGTATTTAATTTTCTATGTAAAAGAGAACTAATAAAAATTTGGTTAATTGAATATAAATTATGTATAACAAGAAAATGTGTTAGTAATTTGAATTTTTAAACATAAAATTGTTATTTTAAATTCAAAACTTTTTATATAAAGAAAGTGTTAAACAAGATTAGATTCAAGTTACTCATTCAACGATAGACTAAAAGTTTGAATTATTTTTGAATAATTTTAAGTTTTTTAAATTTATTACTTTTGATCAGAAGTTATTAAGAATTAACAAGTTTTGAAAAATTGAAGGTGTTCAAAGGTGGTCTGGGTTTTAAGCTAACATAAGAAAGTGTTTTATGAAGTGCAAATCTTTTTATTTTTTTTTTTAATTTTTTTTTTTTTGGTTAATTAATTCTAAATTTTTTTAAGCAAGTTAAGAACAATATTTGATTTTAAAAAGAAATTGAATAAAATTAAATAAAAAAAAATAAAATGATTTTTATAAGTGTTACCTGTTGATTTTTAGTTTTAGATGTTTTAAATATGTTTATAGTTACAATATACCAAATGTTGCTAAAGGTCACTTGAGCCAATAATCCTATATTTTTTGAAGCATAGAAAAGCCATATTGATCATGTTGATTAATCTATTGGCTAAAGATTATTTCTTTGTAAAGGGTAAAATATTAAAAAAGTGAAGTGTAAAAAAATTATTCTAAAACTTTAAGAGATTAAATTGATGATTAAATCACATCGAGTGAAAAGATCATTTTAGTTATTTTAAATATGAAAAGCTACAAATAGAATTATTTCATAGATTTAAATTTCAAAACTTTTAAGCTTATTTCATGAAACTTGACATGAATTTTAGTAATTTATATGATCAGAAAAATTTAATTTGTAAAAAAAGGTTGAAAAAAAAATTTTTTTGTGACCATAGAGTAGTCATTTTTATTGTAACAGTTTTTTTTTTTAATCAATAACTTTTCAATATAAAAAGCTTTCAAAAAAAAAAAATTAGCCTTTTTGTAAAAAAAATTTATTCAATACAAACAGGAAATATGACGGACTGGTCAGTTAGATGCAAAAACTGTTTTTTAACCCTTATTTTACCATAACTTTATCCTTTATCACAATTCACCCCTTGGTTTTTTGAATTAAATTTTTATCCAATTTATCCCTAAATTTTGTACAAAAACTTTTTGTCACAATGTAAAATAAATATCCCAACCTAAAAAAAGGTGTGTTTTAGCATCCGGCATGTGTAATCAATAATTAAGTTATTATAATACTTTAATTTTAGTTTTGGATTTATTTCATCTAAAAAATTTGATCTATTTTTTTGTTGAAAAAAATATTTTGCCTAATCACTAAACATCCTTTAATAAAAAAACGTAAAAAATAAAAAGGCTAAAAAAAGAGTTTACAAAAAAACAAAATGTTTCAAATTTTTGTTTAAATACGAGGACAACAGCTTTTTCAGCCGTCTGGTAAATTATGATATAAAATCAAAATTTTTTTTTGTGACAGAAACTTTGTTTTGCAATAAAAAAATATTTACACTAAACTTGAATTGCTTTCAAAAAATATATTCAGATGCTAATCGGAATTAAAGTAAACAAAGTATAATTGTTTAAAACTTAGTAAAATTTTTTTTTTAAAATGCTAAATAAATGATCAAAAAATTGTTAAACGCTTTTTAAAAATTTGCTTTCAAATTTTAAAAATCCATAAGAAAAATTAATGAATTTTTGAAAAACGATCGCTGGTGGTCAATTGAACAACAAGTTACTAACAAATCGTTTTTAAATAGTTAATGGTAATTAGTTTAATGCTAATATTGTACAAAACAATATATAATCTGTTAAATTTTTCACATTTAATAATGATGAAGGTCTATGAAAATTTGAAATAAAGGCAGATGAATCGCTGTTATTCGTCAATGAATTCGACCTAAGTCGATTGATCAACGTCTTGTTCAAAAGAAAAAGAAAAACTTTGCTTTGTTAAAATTATTTGCTGCATAAGAAAGTTTGGAATACTTTATTGAAAAATATTTTTGATCAAACTATTAAGAAAAAGTGAAAACATTAAAATTAGCTGTTTTACCCTCGGTTTCATTTTTCATAAACTTTTTTGAAGAGTATTTTCAAATATTTACCAAATAAAATACACTGCAAAATTATTTTCCAGGGACATTTGTAAAAAATAGTTTTATTTTATATACAAGAAAAGTTTCTTGAGAATTAGACTTAAAAAGTAAGCTAAGTAAAATTTAACATTAAAAAATCAAAAAGATCCAAAAATAGAAAAATTAGCAGACACGAGCAAGGTCGGTAAAAATTCCACAGGACATAGTTTTTTATTAAGAAAAAAGGCTACTAGGATTACAGGTCACAAATAAGTATAACGGTGACAATGGTGTGAACAATAAAAATGAAAACTTAAAAATAAGACAAAAATTGAACTTTTTTTAGTTTTTTTTAATAGTTTTTTAGCTTAAAACATCTTTCTTATATTTTTCTTTAAATCGTTTTTCAAATTCAAAGAACTTAATTAAACTTTCAAATTTATTTGAAATTATTAGCCCGAAAAAAAAGCGTTTCTTTAGGTATTTCTACTGATCTGGTATTGTTAATAAGAAATAACAAAAAAGAGATAAACTACTAAAATTATATCTTATTTTCTTATACACTTGTTTTTAAAAATAATGATAAAAAAAACTATTTAATTAGAATGCTAACTAAGGAGCGAAAGTGCAATGAGCTTTCTATCGAAGCGGTGTGTTGGGCATCGACCTACAAAAATTAAAAAAAGTTTTTTTTTTTGTTGTAAAACTTTGTCGACAGTATTTAAAAAGATGTGGCAATAAAATTTGAAGATTTATTTTTAATCTAACCAGAATATTAAACTATATAAAAACTAAGATAAACTTTGATTATTTTTAAAGCTTTCCTACTTCTGTTTTATCGGAATTTGTTTTATAAAATTTTAATAATGAAAATCAAAAAAACAAAACTTATCATTCTTATTGAGCAAATTCAAAAAATAAAAAATGAAATAAAGATAAAAAATAATTTAATTTTGCCGGAACTAAACATAAATTATAAACATTAAAATTATTTTTATGCTTAATTTAAAGGCGGCGTCGGGACTATCTCGATTTCTGTTAGAGTTTATTGCTCTCTACTTGTTGACCTCAAATGCTCTTTCTTTTTTTTTCGTTTTCAACAACAAGTTAGAACACTGTATATTCTTTTAGTTTTTGCGATTACAAGATTTAGTTTTTTTTTATCGCCGCCAGCTTCAATTTTAATAAAAAGCCCTTTCCTCAATTAATGAGACTTTATCAAAACATCTTAAATTTTTTTTTAAAATTATGATAAATTCAAATAGAAAAACATAAAATTTTTATTAAATGTATTCTAATTTAAAATAAGAAATGAAAATCATAATTAAGATACAAACATTAAAACTAACTAAATTTTAACAAAAAAAAGAATTTGATTTCAAAAAGAGGTGATTATTATCAATTTGAAATATTTTTATAATGAAGACTGAAAATTTGTTGATTAAATTTTTAATCTTCTAAAATTAGATTGACAAAAAACCTTTATTATTTGAATGAAGTTATTTTTGTCTATCATTAAAAAGAGATTTTTAAACTACTCTATTATGAATAATTTAAAATAAATGAATTTCAATATTTGATACTTTTTTATCATTTTTCGCAAAAGTATTAAAAATCAGTTTATAAAGTGGAAAATTTTAATTTTATCAAAAAAAAATTCATTTCCTTTCAAAAATTATCTTTTTTAAAAATGATACAAATTTTTTAAATAAATAAAATTAAGTTAAATAAAGTTCGAGATGTTAAGAATTAAAATTTGAATGTACGGAAGATGCGGGGTAAAACAAAAAATAAAGTTTCTTGATCACCTTGAAAAAGAAAGTTTAAAGGTCGAGAACCTCGAGTTTGCCGGCTTTATATATATAGAAAATTATTTTAGATATTAAAAATGAGAAAAGCTATACAAAAACATTATATGAAAGTTTATTTGAAAAAAAATAATTAAAGCTATTAAATTAGATTGGAAAAGTTTTTTAAACAAACTTTGATAAATAACTTTAAAATGAAAAAATAACTTGCAGTTTCAAATTAAAAAAATAATAATCTCACTAACAAATGATATAGTTCGAAATTTGTATCAAAAGGTTTTGAAGATAAGTTTTATCAGAAAAAAATTTTTATAGTTTTAACTTAAGTAGTTAGAAAAGTAATTAAGAAATGATAAGGAGCTTTCAAGAATAATTTTTCTTAATTAAAATAGTTTTTAGGTATAAAATTTAGATGATAATGCTTTAAAAAAAAAATTTAAATTTTCTAAGAACAAAAATTTCGAAAGGCTTTAATGAGCTTAAAACTTTTTAATGATTAAAATGCAGTTTTATTAAACAAAAAGTTTCATTCGGTGATTTAGTATTTGACCCTATGACCTATTCAAACATCAAATGCACTTTTCAATTTTCTATTCAAAGATTTTTTTTTTAAAACCATCTCTGTATGATAAACATTTAAAATTTTTTTTTGAAGCAAGCTTTTCTTTGATGTAAATTTTTGAAATTTTAAAAAACTTTTTTTTAGGTTTCTTTTTAACTGAAATTATAATTTTCGTTGAAACTAATAGTTTCACCCATTTTTTAAGGTGTGTTATGTAAATTTGATAATTTTTTTTTAATTGATTGTCAGTAACTAAAACTTCACAAAACAAATATTATCTACTTAAATTAAAATTAAACTTCAAAAAGCACAATTTTAGTCTTAATTTGTTACAAAACTAATTTGACTCAAAGCATGCTTATAATTGGAAAAAAACAAAGCTGTTGGGTAAAATTTTATTAAAGTTCATGTCTTTTTACATAATAAAAGAGTTAAAATTTTATAAAACTTTGTTATTTTTTAGCAAAATAAAGTATTTAGTAAGAGTTTTGCTAGTTAAATTGATTTCTTTAAAGAAAAAAATAAATTAAGAAATAACACCTGCTTTTTTCAAGAAAGTACTGGTTTTTATTTTTCTTAAAAGCTTTAAGAAAACTAAAGTTAAACAGGTGAACGGACAATGACCTTTTTCATAATTCGGATATTGGCCAGGTCAGTGTCTTAAGCAGCTTTCATAAAGTTTTTTTCTTAAAAAAACTAATTAAATTAGTAGTTTTTAAAAGAGAAACTTTTTTTCTACAACGAAGGTATTTTTTCAACTTGTTTACAAAAAAATTTTGGAGTAAAACTAGATTTATTCGTTCAAAAAAATCTCCTACCTAAAAATAAAAAAATGAGTAAACAAAGTAATTAAATTAAATTTTGATGAATTTTTAGTAATTTTTCAAGTCTATTTTAGAAGAAAAATATTTTTAATCATAATTAGAATTTAGAAAAATAGCGAATATTGACCTATTGATACTAATAAGTTCGAGTATAACTAAAATTTTTAGTTAATTAATGATTATTTTTTTATTTATTTTATTAGATCAAAAGTGATTACAAATACTTTTGCTGGTTCAATTTAAAGATAAGCTGGTTTATGTTTTGTTGAACTTTGACCAGAGTATTCTAAGGTCAATTCGAGTTTTTTTTTTATGCGTAAAGCAACAAGTTCAAGTTTAATGGGTTTGCAACATCAGTTAAAAAAAAATTTTTAAGATCAAACGGGAAAGTATGAAATGTCTTTATTGAATTAAAATTAAAGAACTCTTCTTTTTTTTTTAATGATCCGTTTTATCTTTTTTTATTTTTAAGTTCAATTGTTGGAAAGAAAAGAACTTGAGTTATGAACAATGAACCTGCTTACATCAAACAAATAAAAAATCATTTTTCTATTATAAACGAATTTTTTTATACAAAAACTAAGTTTATTCAACTTAAACCTAAATTCAATTAAACTTCATTAAAGCTTTGAACTTCTTGATTTGAATTAAAAATAAACTTAAAAAGTCTCTGACTTTTTTAATATTTATGTTTTTCATTTGGTTGTTTTTTGATTGACAAAAGTCAAAAACAAAATGTAACTGTCAAAACATCATTTAAATTTCAATTCTCACCTGCAATAAAAACTGTGTAAAGAAAAAAGAAAATTATTAAATGAATAGGTGTAATAAACACTGTAAATACATTTATTAACAATAAATTCATATGTAAAAAGCTTAGGTATTTTATTAAAACTTGACATAACTGATGGACAGTTCAAATAAGTTTTGTCAAAAAAATAAAATTTTATCAAATTCATTCTTAATAGAATTAAAAAACAAAGGAAAGAAAAATTTCACAAGAAAAAAAAAGAATGAAAAGTCTATTTCCTTTAAAATTTGCATTGCAAAACGGAGTTTGTCATTATCTAAATAATTTAAGTTTATCGTCTATTTACATTTTAGAATATAAATTTCTTTAAGAGTCAATTGAACAAGCAAAGTGGACCAAATCAATCAAGGCTAATAAAAAAACTACTGTATAAACTTATAGATTAAGTTTCAAAGTTACACCTTAAAGCTTAATGTTTGAAAGCCACCCAAAAAAAAAAATTCTAAAGAACTTTTGGTCAAGAGTTGATTAGAACCCATTTAACGCTGTTTTGACGACAATTAAAAGGCGATCATCGTTATTCAATACATAATCAATATGCATAAAAAAAGAGCTTTTTGTTAAAATATTCATAATTTTAGTAAAAATTTTGCAAAGTTATGTGGTCAATTAGAATAAAAAGACTGACCTGTGAACATTTCGCAAGATTAGTTTTGGTAAGGGAAAAAATTTTCTTTAGCAAAGAGAAAGTGCCCTTGGTAAAATAGTTTTTTAATTGAGCTTGTGACTTTAATATTCTAGAATAAAAATTTTTAATAAATAAGGTAATCGATTAATTGAGCAACTAATCGTTCAAAATTTTCCGTTACAAATAATAATTTAAAAAGGTCAATAAGCTTATAAAAAGATGGCTTGTTTTAATTTCGGAAAAACCTGTTGCTAATAAATTATTTTTTAATAAACAAATGCTCAAGAAAAGATCAATCAATGTATTATGAAAATTATCAAAAATAGAATTTCCGTTCAAAAAGATAGACTGTTAATAAAATATTCATAAGCTATAAAATTACATAAAACTATAAAAACTAAATCAAATAATAAAAATCAAATAATAAAGTAATAACAATGAAAAAATTTTATTTCAAATACCTCATCGTATGTTATTTAATTATTATAAAAGATCAGTAGATAAGTAAGAAAGTATTTTTAGATAGTACATCTGTTGCTTTACTTAGTGAAAGTCCTATGCTTTTAAAACACGAATTAATAACTATGGAAATTTTTAGTGATCTTAATACATTGAATAAATTTATAGATACATAAGCATATGCGATCCTTGAAAATAAATCAATACTTAGTGTAGAAAGTTATTTGTGTACGAAAAACTTTTGCTTTAAAAATGCACGAAATTCGTGAGAGTCTTAAAAAATATTATTTAGGCGGCGAGGGTCGAGTTTATAGTGAATTTTAAACAAATGCTTTCTCTTTACAAGTGAAATTGTTTTACACATTCAAAATTTAAACTTTCCGGTAAATAACTATTTTTGGGTACCGTTGTACCGCCATATATTTATTTCCTGCTCAAATTTGCCCCTTAGGTATAACCCACAACCCAACGGTTCTTTTTTATATACTTTATTCAAATAAAGTTTTTTTACTTAAAAGTACACGTGCAAACCTATAAAATTGAATAGCTTAGAATTCTATTTTTATTAAAAAAAAAAATTTGAAGATCAAGGACAAAATTGTCAGAAAGTTTTTATAAATAAAAAACCAAAGGGCGCTTGTTTATTGAAGTATAGAAAAGTAAAACTGAAGGGTGATTTAAAAAAAGTAATCTAAACGAAGGCGAAAGTTACCATTTTTAGAATATTCTCTTAGTTCTAAGTTAACGGTCTCAGACATTGAGGGTTGAAATTATTTTAAACTCTAAAAAATAAATGTACTTTGTCAGTAAAACCGTAATGGATTACATCCTTCACAACACTTTTCATAAATGCTATTTTTAACTGTTCAAGGTGTTGATTAAAACTTAATTTAAAGAAAAAAACCAGGTGACTTAGTTTTTTTTTTTGATTAAGAAAGCGGAAACCTTTTGTAAAGAAATCACGTAGGATTTACTTAGAAAATTAAAAAAAAATAAAAAAGTATGCTTTTTTTTTTGAATAAAACTGGTATAGACCTGTTTTGTATAATAAAAAGGAAAGTGCTAGTAAATGATGTTAAAAAAATGTGCTTAACCGGTTACTTTACAATAAAAGTAGAAGTTGACGACTAGTAATTTTTAAAACTAAAAAAAACTACAACTAAACAACGGAGTAACTATGGACCGGTTGATTGCCTAGAACATGAAGCAATTAAAGAGTGAAAACAAGGCATTTGACCGGGTTAGCAGAAACAGGGTACCCACAACACTTTTTATTTTCAAAAAATTTTAAAAAAAAAGTATCTTTAAATTAAATCTCTACATAACTTTAAGAATGAACGGTCCCTCAACCCAATAGACTAGTTTATATTTATTTGCTTTTATTTTTCATCAAGGTTGATGCACTGGTAATAGCTTCTTTGTGTAATGAAAATTTTTATTTTTTTTTTTAATGAACTTTGTGTAAAGAAATTCTTTGAAACTTTTTTTTCTAAAAGTTCAAAAAAATAAAAAATTTTTAAACGATGTACTCGTTGTTTTTTTTTAAACTTAACTTTCACTTTTAAGATTTATGAATAAACTCCTTTAAGCTTAAATAACTTTTATTCTAAAATTATATTTTTAGCATTAATTCTAAAAATTGGTTGACCTTAAAGTCTAGGTGTTCTTTAAATGTAGAGCTTTAGTTTAATAAGCCAAAAATAAGAGTTTTTTTTATTAGAAAGTGTGTTTAGGTGTAGCTAAAAATGGATTTTTTTTTCAAAGAAAGTGTAAAAAAGACCTACAGTTTCACTCTTTTAAACAATGGTTAAACTCAACTAGTTTTTTAAGATAATAAAGATTCAGTTTTAAATAAAAAAAACTTTTTTCAAAGTAACTGTTAAGTAAAAAACAGAAGGGTGGACAAAGAACAGGAAATTTTGAAGTTGTGGTCAGTTATTTTTTATTAAAATCTATGGGAATAAAATTTTGATGGAAATTGATTAAAAAAAATTTTCTTTAAAACCCGTTACCTTTGGTGAGAAACAGTCCAGATTGACCAATTTCCGGGCCTGTATCCTGAACGGATAAAAGGTAAAAGTATTTTTGAAAAAAATAATCAAATCAGTTTATTATTTGAATAAAAGATTTGAAAATTAAAATCGAAACCTGTTTGTTATTAAATCAACTTTAGAATTTTATTTAAATTATCTAATTGTGAAATTTTTTAACCTTTTGTAAAACTATTCTTTTAAATTTATTCTGTATTTTCAATTTAACTGAATATTGATAAAAAACTATTTTTTCAGTTTTAAAAAAACCTAATAATTGAACCATTAACTTGTTTGTTACTAACCAACTTATGGTAGAATAAATTTTTGAATTTAATGTTTTACCAGAAAATGAAAATTTAGCGTTATGCTGTAAGCAAGTTTAAAAATTGATGAGTTTAATGAATTTAAAATCTTATTAGAATGAATGAGGCGTCTATTCTGTTTAAAACATAAAGTTTTAATTAAAATAAAAATCTTTTAACTGGAATAATCAACTTAACTTCCTAAGCACATAGTTTTTTTTTAAAAAATAAATATTTGCCAATGAATACTTTTTTATTAAAAGAGAAATTTTATACTTTTGAATAAAAAATATCAATTCCTCTTAATGTTCTCTTTAAAAAATAAAAATAATTTAAGACTTTAAACTGTTTGACTAACCTTTAAAATACAGCAGATTATGTTGCATAAAAAGATTTAATAAATAAAAGCCAAAGGTCAAACAATAAGAAAGAAAGTGTTGTTAAGCTTTAAATAGCTTTTTAGTTTTCCAAATAACTTTCACCTGAAAAACGGCAAAATTTATTGCTTTACGTAAGAACCCTTTTACTGACCATTTCATTTCTTGAGGTGGCAGATGACTACCAGCAGCTCAGCAACTAAAAAAATAACAGGTAATTATAAAAGGTTTTTTCAAAGTTAAACAATTAAAAAAAAGATATCAGTATCAAATCGTCCTGAAATGCAAATAAATTTTTAAGCCTTTTTCTAATGGTCTTGTTAAAATAAAAGAATCTTATCATACAATCAACCAAATGGTTTCAATTTTTGAATTGAATTAAAATATTCTGCAGAACAGAAGGTAAGAACAGTATTTTAAATAATCAAAGTTTAATAACTAACTTCTGCTTATTTAATAACCCATATAAAGTTACCTAACTAACTCTTTTATGATATCCGGTCATTTGAATTAGTTGTATTTTTAACTTTGAAAGTTACAAAAATCTATTTTAAATTTATTATAAAATATACCTTTTTTAAAATACTTTAAACTAGTAAAGCTAATTTTAGAAACTTTGTTTTTTATCTAAATTGGTCAACCATCGTTAATTTTTAACAAAAAACAAGTTGAATTTTTTTTTTCAAAAATAGTTTTGAAGCAATAAAAAATCTACCCTTGAAATTTTCAAGTTCGACAAATCTTGCAGTGCAATTAAGTTTAGTGGTCTAACAAATAAATGGCTATGTCTTTTTGTGCAAAATTTTGAATTAAATTTTTTAACCTTAAAAAAAATCTTAATCTTGAAAATTTCAGGTTCACATAATTTTTACGAGAAAAAGCGAGGTTACCGGAGACTTTAACCGTAGTTTTATAACAGGTCTTTTAAATAAAGTTACTATGTTTAGTTAATGTTCCTTTTAGTATTTTTTTTGGTAAAATGGACCGATGCAAAATCTTTTTAAGCATATGTAAAAAAGTAAGCTTATCCTTATTTAAATTATTCTAAGCTTTTTTTATTTCACAACTATTAGTCAAGTTGGTATTTAAAAATAGTTTTTATTAATAAGTCTTTTTTGTGAGATAGACTCTTTTGATTTATTTAAAAATTTATTTTCATTTGCTTTTAATTTAATAATCTTATAAATATTCTGAATTAAAAATTCAGTTATTTAAATAAGCTACTTCCTAAAATACTTGAGCATCTGTTCTTACAATTTAAGAGCAAAATAAAAAAAAATTTAATTTGTAAGCTACTGAAAATGACTAATACAAAAGGTAAAAATTAAGTAACTTTTATAATGAAAGTGAAATAAAATAATTGCAATTAATTTAAAACATGCAAACTATTTGATCATTTTAAAGTAATTTGAACTTTTATATAACAAAAATGAGAATAAAATAGCTTTATATTAATTTTGAGTAATGTGCAAGCTAAAAATAAATTAGACCTAAGAATAGTAACATAAATGAATGTATAGTGAACATCTTACAAATTAAACAGCGACTTTTGAATGCTTTACCAAAAAACTTAAATGACCTTAAAAGAAAGTTGAATTCAATGCCAAGTTCAAATCTATGAGAATAGCCTCTGACCTTTGCCTTCTGTTTTTGTGAGTGCCTTAGTAATCAACAAAAAAAAAAAATAAATAAATATAACTAGCGGTCAATAAAGAGACCGTAAGAAAAAAGCTTGAGAAAAGGTCACTTTCACCTATGAAAAAATTTTCTTCAAATAGCTACCTTATAATACAATGGCGTGCATTACTTACTTAAAAAGTTCTAAATCTAGCCCACTGACCTTGTCCATGACTTTGAATTTTTTTTTATTTTTTAGACAAGCCTAAGTCATTTAAACAGCAAGTTTCTAAATAATTTTTTGATTCTAATCAACTTTCATCTTATATTATACTAAATTTAAGATTCACAGGATCCGTTAGGTAATTTTTATTTTCTACTAACTTATTGTTTGTCTAAAAAAGATCTCTCGAAAGCAAAATATAAAAAACTAGAAAATTTTGTTTTAGTTTAAAAATATCTTTGTGAAAAGCTATTAACAATCTTATCTCTGATTTAGTTGTTTAGTTTTATTAGAAAAAAAATCATATTTTTGAGCAGAAAATTTTTAGAATAATTGACTAAATAAATTCATAAATTTTTCCATTTAGATTGATTTCTTTTTAATTAAATTCTCTTTGATATAATTGAAAAAAACTTCCAAAATAATTTTCCTATTTAATAGAAAAGCTAATAACTTTTTTACCACCATAAAAATTTTTCTCTAAAACTGATTAATTGTTAAGAATTGTTCAAAATAGCAAAATTATGATCTTAGCCTAAAAGAAATTTATTTTAAGCCTCGAATTGGTCATCTTCAAAAAAATTTGATCCTTTGAATTTACAAAATAAATTGGTTGATGAAAAAAATTAAATTTTAGCAGATTTATAGTTGAAAATATTTTATCTACAATCAATAAAATAAAAAAAGAAAGAGCTTTTTTATTTCTAAAAAAAAATTGAACTGTAAACGCCATGCGCATTGAACCTTTATTTTTACACTTTTCCGTCGATACCTAACCTTGAATTGAAGAAAAAAAAAAGATGTGCTGTTGAACTGCTGGCCCGCTGCGGTTTTTTTATAGAGGTGTAAAAATGCTATTGAACTTAATAGTTATTAATGATGTAGACTAAAATTTTTGTAAATTGAAATTTGTCTTTTTTTTGAACAAATTAGTGATACAATCTAAAAACTAAAATTACATTTATTTAAGATTACTTTTTTGATCATTTGTTTTAGATGAAATTTATTTTGTTTGTAAATGGTTTTTGTATTCTAATTTTAAAAAAAAAAGTTTAATAAATTTGAACTGAGTGTTCAAAAAAATTTATGGTTAAAAAATCTATTTTGTACAAGCCCACACTAGACATAAAAAAAAAGCTTTCACTTTTTGACCTTCAACACAATTACTGTCAGTTTAGACCATCATTTCAAACACAAGTTCATTTAACTCTTGCTAAATGTATCCTTGTAAATAAAAATCTTTCTTTAAATAAAAAAAAACCTAAAATGGCTGGTTTTATTCAAATTTTTTTGAGGTCTTAAACATTGAAAAAAAAGTATTTTAAGTTTCAATTTTTTAATTAGAAATCGTTTTTTAATTAACTGAAATCAAAAAAAACTTGCTTTATTTTTGTTTTTATTTGACAAATAAAAGATGATAAGTTATTTTAATCAAGGTCTTAGACTATTGAGATAAAATTATATTTAATCGTAAACAAAAATTCAAGTTTATTTAAAAACAAGATCAAATTTAATATACATTTTTTTCATAGCTATACCAACTTTAACTAAAAAGATGTATAACTTTTATCAGCTAATTTTTAATTCCCTCAAAAAGTTAATCAAAAAAAAATATAATTGAAAGCTTATTTAAAGAACAAAGATATTAAGAAACAATTATTAATTATATGAGATCAAGTAAATTGTATGTAATTATAAAAAAATAAAAATGAAAAGAACTTTGACTTCGATACTGGTAAACAAATATTGACTTAGTATATTATATGAAAGATGTTCGGCTTTTTTTATTATCCAATTAAAATAGTTTTTTTATTAATAGAAACGATGTTTTTAGATGGTATTGACCTTATGTTTGGAAAAAAAATTTAAAGTTGGCAATTATTTTGCAAATGCTACATGACACCAACGTTTAATCTAGACAAAAAAACCAACAAAAAATATTTAATTAAGATGTATTTTTTAAGGTATGATGAAATTTACATTTTGAAAGTAAAAACCGATAATTTTATTTTTGACATTGTAAACAGTTTTTTTTATCTTTAATATTCATAGTGTTTAAGCCATAAATTTAATTTTATCAACAATTTAAAAAAAATATTTTGTTTAGCAATAATCCTGTTGCCAGTGAACTTATTTTCAATAAAAATTTTTTTATCCTCAAATACTTGTTAGCTTAAAAGTCATTGCCTGATATAAACTTATAGAAAGAATATAAGTCAATTAAACAATTAGCTAAATTAAACGACTAACACACTTACAATTTGTGATTGATCTTTGTTAGTTTTGTATAAACAAAACTTATTTGAATTCAAAATTGTGAGTATTGATAATTTTGGTCATCAAACTCAAAAATAAACTATTCAAATAGCTGTGCTTTATAAATTGAAATTATCAATTAAATATTTTTCTTAATTTTTACGATAAAATACTTCAAAAATTTGGACGATGAAAAATATTTATTTAGTTAAAAATAAAAAATTGGCCGTTAACAATAATAGGGTCTGATATCATTTCAAATCATTTTTTCAAACGTTTATTAAACTTTTTACCACACTGTGTTCAATTGATAAAAATTTTTTTACCTTTTTTTGAACTTGTTGTTTATTTTAAAGTTTAACAATTTTTTAATTTATTCAACCACGAATGCTTTTTTTTATACAAAGTTTTAAAGGTAATTATATGACAATTGAAATGAAATACACTTTTATCAAAAAATTTCAACAAAAAAAGTTTTTTTCTTTTTTTGTACAGCAATGAGTTTACTTGTTTAGCTAATGCCATCTATGAAATACTTTATTAATAATTCATAAATTTGATTGAGCTTTTATTTTGAGATCAAAAAAATCTTTAAACTAAAATTATTTTAAATCAATCATCAGATCAAACTGATGAATAATTTTGTTCAAAAATATGTCTTTTAAAAAATTTTTTTTTTTCTGAGTAAATCAATTTTAATTAAACTTTTTATCTTAACTAAATATTTTATTTCAAATTATCAAGGTTAAAGTATTTTTAAAATCATATTAAACAATAAACTTTTATTAAAATCAACTCAAAAAATAGGTTTTAAAAAAATTTTGTAAAATTAAAATTTAATTCTTGTTAATATATGACCGTGTTTGATATTTTCTTTAAAGTTAATCATGATTGGTAACGTTGTAAGAGAAAAATAAATGATGACTTGGTAAAGTTCAATAAACTCTGTAATTCGATAATGATTTGGTTTCATTGCAGTTACATGTAAACTAAAAAAAATAGAGCTTCGACTCGAGCATTCTGACATACATACACCATTTATAATGCTGTGCTAAAACACACTTACACATAGAACATTATTTGATCTTATACAGATAGGAAAAAAAATCTGCGGAGGTTTAATAAAAAAATTTTAAATTTAGAGGTTTAATATTCAGATACAAGAAACTAAAAAACGTGTTTAATATTTTTATATTTAGAAAATAAAAGTTCTAGGCTAACTAAATAAATAAGAGCATTGAACTGATACTAGGCAACTAGAGCTTAAACATTAACAAAAGGCGCATGTTTTTTAATTTTTGACTCTAAAATAAGTTTAAATATTCAATAAATATGATTTTAACTTAATAATTGTACCATAAAACTTTAATTAAGATTCGTTTGTTAAAAACTTTGAATGTTTAAATGGCTCACAAAAATTTGAACAAGTCCGTTTTTTAATACAAACAATAAATTAACCGAATCAAAGATGAAACATTCAAATTGACACAAGTTTAAAAGTTTAATAAGAAATACTTGAATGATTTTATAGCAGATTTTTAATTTGAAAGTAAATTAGCTAAAATTAGGAAAAATTGAAGAAAATATTAAAGAAAAGTAAAAGTAATCAGTATTTACACCTTACGTTTTACAAGAATCAGGTAAGTGGGTCAGTTGAAAGCGAAAGTTTTCTTAACGTGAACTTAATATTTAAGAATGAAGATATAAGTTTGTATAAAAACAAGTATTTGAATTTTATCTTTAGGTAAATTAAATTAATCAATTCATTATAAAGATCATTTTATAAAAAATAAATTATTGACCTAGTAAAAAACGGATGCTAAAAAAGAGTTTAAACTAAGTTTATAATTCAAAAACGGAAATAAACTATTTTTTTGTTGCATTTTAATTCCTTTTTGAAAAATTTTTTTTGGAAAAATTTTAAAATGGCTATTATTTAAACTTAACAAAAATTTCAAAAAACTTGACTCTAAAATTATTGATAATTAAGAATAGCTTAAAAATTTAGAATAATTGAATGATGGCGGTAGTTAAAAGACAAAAACACAATTAAAAGAAAAACAATTAAAAAAAAACTTAGTGGGCCAAGTTTATCAAAAAAGAGTTTATAATTTTGAATAGTTTTTAAGTTAGAGGTGTAAAAGTTTTTAATTGTTGAAAGTAATTTTAAAAAAATTTCAACTTTCTAAAGTTTTGATTCCTGAAAATGAACACGATAGTCATTTTTTTTATATGAAAACTTTAAGCTTATATTTTTATCAGGTAATTAGACTAAGTTCTCAAGCATCTCAATACTCAAAAAAAAAAAATTTCTCTAAGGAAGAAAAGAATCTACCTTGAAACGAAAGAGGTGAAGGTAGTGATCAATTGCATAATAATTTTAATGAATTATTGTTTTCATGTTCTTCTTACCGCATCATTTAAATTTTTAAATTAGTCTGAAATTTACTTTCACTCAAATGAAGAACTTAAAAGTGCTTAAAAACTTCAATTTGACTGAAATAATTTCAAATTTTAAAAATCTTTTGAGAAAGTTTTTGAATTCAAAAATTAATCAGGTCTTCTAAAAAAATTGAGATTATTCTGTTTTTTATCATCTTTACAAAAAGAAACTTTTTCATAAACTTTAAAAACTTGACAGGTTTGACAAAATAGCTAAATAGTTCAATAGATCACTTTAAAAATAGGTTAATACTTATGTATAAATATTATTATTTTAAATACTTTGCTTAGGTCAATTTATTAAATTTAGTATTAATTATTAAAACTAATCTTTTTTTAATGAGAATGGCTAAGTTAATGATTTTATTTGGACTAACAGTATTAGAAGGCCAAACTTTTACTTTTTTTTAAGTTTAGTATTTAACCTCATCGCGAACTTATGTTCCGCCACCACCGCATTCTTATCCATAACATGCTTTTTTTTTTATATCTGGCGGCTAAAAATGAGTTTTAAATTATTTCCTTACCCTTCTTTCTATTTGAATAAAATGGAGCTTTAAAATACTTTCAATTAGTTTACAAGTTTGATTTTTAATCAAACCTTATTAAGCTCCGGTAAAGGTTAAAATTAGTTTATACATCTAATAACTTCATTCAATGAAATAGATAAAATTGACCTTATTTAACTAATATAAAAATTTAGGTTTATTTCTTTAAAAATATCGTCATCTAAACAATTTGAAATAGTTTTTTAAATAAGCCATTTTTTAATACGGAAAAGAACTTTCGAACTTAAGACATTGAAACTAGTCGACCCAACTTAATCGTGGTATGATTGAACTTTTGCATGCTTTTTTTAATTTAAAACCAAAGTTTTCAAAAACAGCGTCCTCTATTAATTTAAGTATACTTTTTTATTTATAACTATTTGAAAGATAATTTGAATTGTTTTTTTAAATTTTGTTAAGCCTTGTTTAGAACATGTATGTTATCTTTAAATGTTTGATCACAAACCTAATTTTAAATTTGCTTATAATTAGATCGTCTCAACTAAACAATAAAATCATTGCTTTTTAATTAATGCTTAATTATCCTGTCAATTTGAAAAATAATCTAATTGACATATTCTTTTTTTTTGAAACTTTATTTATCAATATCCATCTCCTTATTAAATTAAAAATTTTTGTTAAGCAAAGAACTTAATTATAAATGTTTTACCTAGTTACCTATTTTTTTTTCTTAAATGAATTCAATTGTTTTTCTTGTATCCCAATAGTTATAATATTTTAAAATTTACCCTTTTTGATTAGAACTGAACTAATCAAAAAAAATCAAAAGACAAAGTAGAATTAAAACTTAAATGGCATCGTCCTTTAATTAGGACATCAATATTTTACCACCTATTTTTAAAATATTCAATTTTATTCAAAGGTTCAAATCTAAAATTAAATGACCTTATTTTTTTAGAGTTTTGTTACATAATTTTTTCTCTGATAAACTATAGTTTAGTAGTACATTGCACTTTAAACATAGGAAAATATTTAGAGCAAAATAGACATCTTAACTCTATTTTTAAATTGAGCATGTGCTACCGGAAAAGGCACAAAGTTGAATGAACTTGTATAAAAAAAAATTCAATTTTTTGAAAGTGCGAAACTTCTTACAAAAATTTGATGCATTTAGCCGGTTGTTTTCAAATATTTTTAACTTTAACTCTACCTTTGTGATTTTTTATATTTTACAATCTAATCGCTTGAAAAAAAAAAGATTTTCGTAAAATTACTTCAGAAAAGATAGGTTATTGACATGACCTATTAAATCAAACAAGTCGTGTTCTTTTATTTGTCGCGTTGTTTAAATGTATTGTGAAAACTGTAATTAACTAACTGGTTAATTGTAAAAATTAAAAATAATTTGTTATGTTTTTTCAGATTTAACTTTTAAATCAATCAAACAGAAAATAGCAATCCAGAGAAGAAAATTTTCTTTTACAAATTCCTAGACTTTGAAAAATATTTTTTATGTTAACTATATAGTTCATCTAATTTCAAATAATTTGATAATCTATAATAATCAAGACCAAAAAAATTAACCTATTTAAAGATTTTTTTTCAAAATAAACAAAATTCTAATTTCCTTTTTACAGTTTTTCAGCCACAAATATCTTCGTTATTTAAACAATTTTACTTCCTTCTAGATAGAAAATTTATTTACTTAAGATTTTCAATAAATAAATTGATTTAAAAAATCATTTTTGGGGCTCAAATTTTTAAACAAAAATTTTGGTTTGATTCATAAAAACTTTTAATAAACTTTTGACAAATTTTTTAAAAAGAATAAATCAAATTTTAAAGATTAAATAAACATGGCTTCTTTCTTATAAATTATTTTTAAGATAAATTATTTACATTTATCTTCAAATTAATTAAATTGAATAAAATAGCTTATTAAAAAAGATTTGAATAAGTTTTTTTCTGGGTCAGTCTATTGAAAGTTTATTCACTTTTGAACTGAGCTAATTAGTCAAACAACTGTTTTTAAAACAATTAAATGCGATAACAAACTTGAAAATCTATTTTGACCAAGAAAACTAGATTTTATATTAAGCAACTATTTGACAATTTTTCATTTTATTTCTGATAAATAATATTCAAAAACAAAGAAAATTAATTAGTTTAATTAAAAAAATAAGCTTTGATTAAACTTTTGATACTTTTCATAAAATTTAAAAATGAGAAATAGATTATTATTGACAATAAATGTTTCACATCAAAATATAAAAAAGTTCAAAGTTCACGACCTAGTTTATCGTTTTTTAGTTTTTAGCAGTTCAATTATTTTTCAAAGATGAAACATTAATAATGGTCAAATTATGTGAATTACTTATTAAAAATTCAAATATTTAGAACAAATTTTTTTTTAAACTTTAACTACGAGATTTAAACAGCCTACTTGGTCTTATTTTATTTTAATTCAAAATATTTTAGACAAACAAGTCTGTAATGCCATCTTGAGACATTTTAATACTACTATAAAGTTAAAATAGTTTAATTTCATATAGTTTTCTTCAAAATTTATAATAAATTAATTAATTAGTTTAATTTTTTATTCATAAAATAGCTTAAATTGAAACGGGTTAAAGTTTTGTGAATATTTGAATAAATTTTTTAAAGATTTTTTCAACTAAAATTAGTTTTTTGTATAATTGAGTTAAAAAAAACTTGATGTTAAAAAAATAAGCATCTTTTTGTTAAATAAAACCTTGCCCTTCAATAAATGTCTTTGAACTTTTGCATGCTTTACCATTTGGCAATAAGCTTTTATTCAATCTATATAGTATCATGGCGCTTTAACAATTTTCCTAACTTTAATAATTAGAAATAAAACTGTATAGTAGGATGTGGTCACATGAAGAATAAAAGAAAAAATTAAAAAAAAAAATCAAGTAAAATGATGGATGACACTAATTTGACATAAAACACGCTAAAAACATTAAAGTACCTCCTTTTTGTTTTACTAGCTTTAAAACTCAAAAAAAATTTTGAATTTCTATTCTTCAAAGGGTTGAAAATTCAACCCTGAAAATCAATTTTGAGTACGAAAGGGTTAAAAATTTTTTGCTATTGAACTCGTTTTTGCTTAAAGTTAGCCTTGAAGTAACCTTCTCGTAGTAAAATAGTTCTACTTTTAATTATTTCTGCTACTTGTTCTAGTTGTGAAGTCAAGTACACTAGTAGGAGCTTTTTTTTTTCAACTTTAGTGTTCAAAGCTTGTTTTATTATATAAAAAAAAATTAGTTGGTTTTTGGGTTTTATAAGGCAGTTGAAAAGTTTAGTTGCCTTTTAAAGACAACTTTTTCTAGTAGGAAAAAAAAAATTTTTTAGCTTGGTATTTATTAATTGAAAAATTTAGTTTTTTAATTAATTTTGCTCATTTTTTTATTAATCAAATAATTTGATGAAATTTTAAGTTTTATTGTGAAGTTTTTTTACATAAAAAAATATTTACAGCTCAGTTTTAATTTCATCTTTTTCTTGTAATTTTTCATATAAACAACTAGTTTCTTGATTTTTTAATACTTTGTTTTTACATAAAAATTCAGACAAATTTAAAGTTTGATCACCCCAATACCATTCTTCTATTTCGTTTTCATATTTTTCTAATAGTTTTTCACATTGAGTTTTTAAATGTGTTATTTCTGCTGATGGCTTATCCCAAAGTTCATTCGGAATACCCAGATCAACTTTAACACCTAAAAAATTACTTTTTTTAAGTCAAAACAAATTAATCATAACAATGAAACTAACCTTTTTGTACTAAATTATTCAAAGTTTGGAATGTTTGTGAAATTCCTCTAGAAAATCTTGTAGAATCTTTCCTTTCTTTATGGATGTTATATGTTAACAAACGTTCACAAACATTATCCATTGTTTCAATAAACCTTAACTCAGACCTTTTATAATCTGTTTTTTTTTTTTCATTATCTATTGAATATCCAGTTTCAATTACTTCACTAGTTTTACCTGTTTCTTTTAATTTTTCTTCTACTTCTAATGATACATATTTACAAACTAGAAAAAAAAAATTTAATAATTCAAGTGAAGATGAGTTAAACAAAAATACCTTCACAATCATTGGCATATTTTACACCATAGTTCTCTTCTTCAAAAGATTTAATATCTCCTCTATTTTTTTCCTCTAAACTTAAATTTATTATAATACTGAAGAGTAAAATTAGGAAAAAATAATTTGTTTCTTTATACATCTTTGAACTTTTACATTTTATAAAATATTTTATTTCAACTAAACTTTGTTTTTTTTAAAAATTTTTTTTAGTTTAAACTACAGCCATCTAGAATTAGCTCAAAATAACTATCTTTCAGCTCATTTTGAATTTTTATTTTATGCATTTAAATGGTGTAAAAATAGCTACAAAAATCTAAATAACGCGTCTTGTTTATTTACAAAGTTTATTGAATAATAAAAATTTTAATTTGTTAACATAGTTAACTATTTTTATGAAATGACTAAAAAATTAGAAGATCAATTTAATGAAGATGAAGATTCATCTTATTCAGATCTTTCATCTAATTCTATTAATTTAGTTAAAGATGATGAGAATTTTGATGATTTTGTTTCAGGTTGATTTTAATATTTGAAAATTTTTGTTTTTTAATTTAATTTAATTTTAATTTAGAAATAACTCAAATTGATCATGAAATCGATAATTTATTCAAAGCTTTAAACCAAATTGAAGAAAACTCAGATGATTTATTTGAAAAAGCTAAAGAATTGTTAAAAGATATAAAATCATCTAATTGATTATTTTGATTAGTTAATTTAATTTAATTATTTTTTTGTTTGAAAATATTAAGATTAATTGTATTTATTATTAATTGTTGATGCTTTTTTATTTAAATTTCAGTTTAAACATTGAAAAGTTATAGACAAGATTTAATTAGTTGCTAAAATTGTTATTTTAATTTATTGATGAAACTTTATAAGCATTTTAATTTCTTTGTAAAAAACATTTAAAATACATATAATCAAGGTCAGTCATTTGTTTTGTTTAAAAATGTTTACGGAACTAATGAATCATTTTTAAAAAAACTTGCTAATAAAAGTGAAATTTTTTTATAATGCAAATAATTTTCATTATAAAGTATTATTAAATCAAATAATTTTAAAATTTAATTTTGAAGCCAGGTGCAACCTTTTTTATTTTACACAACAATTATTAAGGCTAGTAACGCAATTTAATTTTCATTTCTACTACGGCCTCTACTATAAAAAACTACAACTGCGTTTATAGAAATAGCTTGAAAACGAGAGATGGTGCTATGGATATTTATTAAAAATTTAAATTGTGAAAACTTTACTTAGGCTATTAAACTAATTGAAGTAATTTAGCTTTGTAATTGAATATAAAGATAAAAAAATGCTAATTTATTTAAGAATAAGAGTTCATTATAAAATTTATTCAAGTTAATAAATATTTTTTTCAAGTTCTATCTTTTGATTAACAAAATTTAATTTATTTAACTTTAATTTTTCATTAAGCTCACACATAATTTTGAATTAAACACGGTATTTCAAAATTGATTTTATGTTAGGTATTTTTTTTCTCGTATAAAAGATTTTAACTTGAAAAATGCAAATATTATTTAATAATAAAAAGTAGATCTTAGTTATGACAAATAGATTAAAGAACACTTTGATGCATGAAGTTTTTGGCTTTCAATATCAATTATAAAATTTACATTTTCTACATAAATAACTATTAAACTCGCATTTTTGAAATTTTATCTTTTACGTTTACATGAATCTACTATTCACTTTATCACAGCTATTATTATGCATTTAATACTGATTATTTTGATTATAATATCTGATTATAATAACCAGAGATAATAAAGATTTAAAAATATATTTAAAAAGATAAATTTATTAAAATTTTTCTAGGTGATTTAAGTTTTTTTGTTGCGCCCTCTATTAAAAGCATTTAAATAAACATTGTGAAGGTCTGTTTTTAATGAATTTTTTTTCACTCAACTGCGCGTGACTAAATTTATTTTCTTTTTTAATTTATATATGTTCTTGGGTGTGGAGCATTATTTGCTTCATAGAAATTGATTGCGGTTCTTTTAGAACTTGATTAAAGTTAGTTTTGTTTTTAATTCATTTTTTAATTTGATAATAACATTTCTTTTTGTTTATTTTTAATTATTGATGAATAATAATAGATTTTAGAAAAAAAAATTTTATTTGAAAGTTAAAATTAAATCCAGATTTTTTTTTTTATTTGTTTACTTTAGCAATGGGTTATTTCTTTTTTATTTTTTTGTGAATCGTATCAATTTTTAAAAAGACAATTTGATAAAAAAGTTTAATAAAATATACATAAAAATTTTAAAAAATGGACACTGAACCTAATTCATTTCCATCTACTGAAGTAGTAATTTTAGAAACTGTTGAAGACATTCAAAATCGCAGAGACCAGGTTTTAGGTAGATTTGAAAGTTTTTTAAATCAAACTCATCAAAAAAAAAGTTTACTTGAAGACTCAAAAAGGTTTCAGTATTTTAAACAAGAAGCTGACGAATTACAGTCATGGATTTCAGAAAAACTCCAAACAGCATCTGATGATAGTTATAAAGACTCTATTAATTTAAGAGCTAAATTACAAAAACATGAAGCTTTTGAATCAGAAGTTAATGCTCATGAAGAAGCATACAATAGTTTAGTAGCAAAAGGTCAAGCCATGATAGAAGAAAAACATTTTAACTCTGAAATAATTGAAAAACGTTTAATAGAATTACATGACCTTTGGTCTCTTTTAATTAGTAAATTAGCTGAAAAACATTTGCGTTTAGAACAAGCAATCCTTTTAGCTACATTTCTTAGAAAATGTGAAGAATCTCATTCTTGGATAAATGAAAAAATATCCTTTTTATCATCAGATGAAATCGGAAGAGATTTAGAAGATGTAGAACTTTTATTAAGAAAATTCGATGAACATAAAAAAGACATTGAAAATGAAAAAGTCAGACTATTAGAATTAAATAACGCTGCTGACAAATTAAAAACAAATGGTCACCCTGAAGTTAATAAAATAGATTCAAGTATTTTAGAAGTTAATCAAGCCTGGGATCGTTTGCAAGAATTATTAATTTTAAGAGAATCAAAATTGTTAGCTGCTCAAAAAATACAAAAATTCAATAGAGATGCTGATGAAACTAATTCATGGATATCTGAAAAAGATGCTTTGTTATCTATTGAAGACTTAGGGCATGATTTAATATCAGTACAAACATTGTTAAGAAAACATGATGGTATTGAACGGGATTTAGCAGCTTTAGATGATAAAGTTAAAGGTATTGAAATTGAAAGTGAATCTTTACAAAAACAGTATCCAGATTTTTCTGAGCAAATTTATCAAAAAAGATCTGAAATTTCAATTAATTGGAATAAGTTGTTAGAAAAAGCTCAAAATAGAAGAAAAAATTTGAATGAAAGTAGTTTGTTACAGGAATTTAAAAATGACTATAGAGACTTATCTACTTGGATTTACTACATTAAAAATATAATTAATTCTGATGAGTTAGCTAAAGATGTATCTAGTGCAGAAACTCTTTTAGAAAAGCATCAAGAGAATAAAAACGAAATAAATTCAAGGAATGATAGTTTTAATTCCTTCCAAAAATCTGCTCAATCTTTAATAGATCAAAATATCAAAAAAGATTATGTAGAAGAAACTGTTAATACTTTGATGAATGAAAAAAAAGTTTTAGATGATTTGTGGTCATCTAAAAAAATATTTTATGATCAATGTATGGATTTACAATTATTTTTTAGAGATACTGACCAAGCTGACACATGGATGTCTAAACAAGAAGATTTTCTCAAAGATGATGATTTAGGCGAATCTTTAGAAGCAGTCAATACATTAATAAAAAAACATGATAATTTCAAAAAATCTTTTGTAGCTCAAGAAGAAAAAATAAAAAATTTAAATGATTTTGCTAATAAATTAATTGAGGGTAACCATTATGCTTTAGACGATGTCATTTCTAGAAGAGATGCGTTTTTATCTCGCAGAAAAATTTTAGAAGAAATTTGTGAACTTAGAGGTCAAAAACTTCAAAACTCATTCAAGTTTTATCATTTCCAAAGAGATTTTGAAGACATCAAAAGTTGGTTAAATGAAAAGTTTAAAATTGCTACAGATGAAAATCACTTAGATCCTACAAACATAAATGGGAAACTACAAAATCATTCTAATTTTGAAAATGAAATAGAAGCTAACAAATCTCGTATTGAAGTTGTTTTAGTCGATGGACAAAATTTAATTGATAACAATCATTTCGCCAAAAACGATATTGAAGAAAAATTAAATGAGTTAAAACTTATTTGGGAAAATTTAGAAAGAAGCACAAAATTAAAAGCTTCTAATTTGAAGCAAGCAGCTGATCAACAACAATTCAACAGAAGCGTAGAAGACGTTGAAATGTGGCTAAATGAAATAGAAAGCCAATTATTGTCTGAAGATTTTGGTAAGAATTTGACTTCTGTTCAAAATTTATTGAAAAAACAAGCTTTATTAGAAGCTGATGTACAGTCCCATCAAGAAAGAATTAATGAAATAAAAGCAAAAGCTGATCATTTTATTGAAAACAATCATTTTGATGCTGAAAATATCAAACAAAAACAATTAAATGTTCAAGAGAAATATGATAATTTACAAATACCTATTCAAAATCGTAAATTAAAACTAAATGACTCTTTAAAATTACAACAGCTTTATAGAGATATTGAAGATGAAGAATCTTGGATAAGAGAAAAAGAACCAGTAGCTACATTAAATAACCTAGGACGTGATTTAATTGGTGTACAAAATTTAAAAAAAAAGCATTTAGCTTTAATAAATGAAATTAACAATCATGAAAGCCGTATCAAAGCAGTTTGTCAAACTGGAGAAAATATGATTGAAAGTAATCATTTCGCTACAGAAGAAATCGCTTCTAAACTTAGTAATTTAAACCAAAAATGGTATGCTTTAAAAGGTAAATCTGAAATCAGAAAGAATAACCTAGAAAATTCTTTGCAAGCTCATCAATATTTTGCTGATGCAAATGAAGCAGAATCTTGGATGAAAGAAAAAGAGCCTATTGTAGATCATAGTGATTATGGAGTAGATGAAGATTCTACAGAAGCTTTATTAAAAAAACATGAAGCTCTTTACGCTGATTTGTTAGCTTTCGAAAGTACAATAAATGATCTGAAAAACAAAGCAAACCAATGCAGAAATCAAGAAATTCTTTCATCAGAACAAGTTGGTAAAGAATGTGTTTTAGCTCTTTATGACTATGTTGAAAAATCTCCACGTGAAGTTTCTATCAAAAAAGGAGATATATTGCCTTTATTGAATTCAAATAATAAAGATTGGTGGAAAGTAGAAATTAATGATAGACAAGGTTTTGTACCTGCTTCGTATGTAAAAAAAATGGATACTAGTTTATCAGCAAGTCAGCAAAGTTTAGTGAATCAAAATTCTATAACTGGTAGACAGAATCAAATCGAACGTGTTTACGCAAATTTGTTAAACTTAGGTAACAAAAGAAAAGATAAATTAGAAGAATCTTGTAAAGCATATCAATTAGTAAGAGAAGCAGAAGAATTGTCGCAATGGATTAAAGATAAAGAAGTTCATGCTCAAATTAAAGATGTTGGAGATGATCTAGAACAAGTTGAAGTCCATCAAAAGAAATTTGATGATTTTAAAAGTGAATTAAAAGCTAACGAAGTACGTTTAGCTGAAATGAACGAAACAGCAAATAAATTAGTTAACTTAGGACAGACTCATGCAGCAGCTAAAATAAGTAAACAAATAGAAGATTTAAATGAAAAATGGAACAATTTGCAACATGCAAGTGAAGAAAGAGCAAATCAATTAGGCTCTGCTCATGAAGTTCAAAGATTTCATAGAGACATTGAAGAGACAAAAGACTGGATTGCAGAAAAATTAAATTCCTTAGATTGCAGTGATTTAGGTCATAACTTAAAAAATGTTAAAACTTTATTAAGAAAACACGAAGGCTTTGAAAAAGATTTAGCTGCTATAGCAACTAAAATTACAAGATTAGATCAAGTTGCCATGCGTTTGATGAAATCTCATCCAGAACAAGCTCTTTTAACTGAAGAAAAAAATATGGAAATCAAAGATGATTGGAATAATTTAATAGGGAAGTTTGTTAAAAGAAAAGCTGATTTAGAAGATTCTTTTGAATTACAAAAATATCTTGCAGACGCAGATGACATTATGGCATGGGTTAGTTCTATGCAAGCATTAATTTCATCTAATGAATTAGCAAACGATGTAACAAGCGCAGAAGCGTTATTAGACCGTCACCATGATTTACATACTGAGTTAGATGCTGGAAATAAAATGATAGAAAGTTTTGAAAAAACTGGCTTAAACTTATTTGAAAAAGGGCATTATGCTCGAGATACTATAAGAGATAGATTGAGGGATGTCACTGAATCTAGAGATCTTTTAGAGCGTGAGTGGAATGATAGAAGAGATAAATTAGATCAATGTTTAGAGCTGCAATTATTTTATCGTGATTGTGAACAAGCTGAAAGCTGGATGTCTTCTAGAGAAGAATTTATTTCCACAAAAACAACTGGAGGTGATAATGTTGATGCATTGATTAAGAAACATGAAGATTTTAATAAAGCAATATCTATTCATCAACAAAAAATTAATGAGTTAACAACTGTAGCTGATCAATTAAAAGAAAAAAGACATTATGCGGCAGTTGATATAGAAAAAAAGAAAAATGAAGTTTTAAATAGATGGGATCATTTAAAAAATGCAATGATAGAAAAAAGATCCCAAATTGGAGAGTCCCAGTCATTGCAAGAATTTTCTAAAGACGTAGATTTGATCAATGATTGGATTTCTGAAAAACTTCAAATGGCATTAGATGAAAGTTATAGAGATCCTGCGAGTATTCAGTCAACTCATAAAACTCATAGAGCTTTTGAAGCTGAATTAAATGAAAATGCTGATAGAATAGAAAATGTTATCAAAATAGGTAATAATTTAATTGAAAATCAACAATGTGCTGGATCTGAAGACGCTGTTAAGGAAAAATTAAAGAATATTAATGAGCAATGGCAATTATTAACAACAAAAACAACAGAAAAATCTTTCAAAATAAAAGAAGCAAATAAGCAAAGAACTTATAACGCTGCTGTAAAAGATATTGATTTTTGGTTAACACAAGTTGAAGGATTGTTGAAAACTGAAGATTCTGGAAAAGATCTTTTATCAGTACAAAACTTAATCAAAAAACATCAAATCATTGAAACAGATATTCAAGCTCATGAAGATAGAATTAAAGAGATGAATATTAATGCAGATAGTTTAATAGAATCAGGACAATTTGATAACGATAATATTCAAGAAAAACGCGTATTAATTAATGATCGATATGAACGTATTAAGACATTAGCTAATTTCAGAAAAGAAAGACTTAATGAAGCAAATACTATTCACCAGTTTTTCCGTGATATTGCAGATGAAGAATCGTGGATAAAAGAGAAAAAGATTTTAGTTAACTCTAATGAGTATGGTAGAGATTTAGCTGGTGTTCAAAATTTACGCAAAAAACACAAACGATTAGAATCTGATTTGAATTCTCATGAGCCAACAATTCAGTCTGTTCAAGAAACTGGTCAAAACTTAATGAAAAAATCTAATTTTGTTCCAGAAATAGAACTAAGATTAAAAGCTTTAGGACAAAGTTGGTTAGATTTAAAAGAAAACTATATTGAAAGAAAAAATAATTTAGAAGGAGCTTTAGTTTTCCATAAATTTTTAGCTAAAGTAGATGAAGAAGAAGCGTGGATAAGTGAAAAGCAAAAATTGTTGAAAGTAGAAAATTATGGAGATACAATAGCTGCTGTTCAAGGCTTGCTTAAAAAACATGAAGTTTTTGAAGCTGACTTAGCTATACATAAAGATCGTTTTAAAGATTTAAAAGATGCTGGAAATAAATTAATTGCTGAAAACAATCAAAACAGTAGAGGTGTAGAAGAAAGATTAGATGACTTAGAACAAAGATTTATAAACCTTGAATCTACTTCTAATTTCAGAAAAGATAATTTAATTGATAACTTTGCATATTTACAATTTATTTGGAAAGCTGACTTAGTTGAAAGCTGGATTGCTGATAAAAGTGTTCAAATTAATTCTGATGACTTTGGTAGAGATTTATCCTCAGTTCAAGCTTTATTAACTAAACAAGACACTTTTGATACAGGACTTAATTCTTTTGAATCTGAAGGTGTTAATAGCATATCTATTTTAAAAGATCAATTAGTAGAAGCTCAGCATAGACAAACACCTCTTATTCTCAAAAGACATGATGATGTTTTGACTAAATGGCACAACTTGTTAGGAGCTTCCGAAGCAAGAAAAATCAAGTTGTTAAAAGTAAAAGAGAAATTCGAGCAAATTGAAGAATTATTCTTGAAATTTGCTAAAAGAGCATCTACTTTTAATTCATGGTTTGAAAACGCTGAAGAAGATTTAACAGATCCTGTCAGATGTAATTCTATTGAAGAAATCAGAGCCTTAACAGAAGCGCATTTAGAATTCAAAAAATCATTATCTGGTCCACAATCTGATTTTGAACAATTAGATGTTTTAAATACAAGTATTCAACAATTTAATGTTGGTCCTAATCCATACACGTGGTTTACAATGGATGCCTTAATAGAAACATGGAATAATTTACAGCTGATCATAAAACAAAGAGACATTGAATTAGCTAAAGAATTTAAACGTCAAGAAGAAAATGATCGTTTAAGAAAAGTTTATGCTGAAAGCGCAAATGATTTCCATCAATGGATCACAGAAACAAGGTTTGTTTAATATATTTATTGACATTATTTTTTAATAATTTTTTTAATTGTTTATTTCAGAATGTGGTTACTAGATGGCTCTACAATGACCAAAGAACTAACTTTAGAAGATCAGTTAGAAGAAACAAAACGTAAAGCAGAAGAAATTAAATTGAAAAGAGTTGATTTAAAAGCTATTGAGCTAAAAGGATCAAATTTAGAAGAACACTTGATATTAGACAACAGATATACTGAACATAGAACAGTAGCCTTAGCTCAACAATGGGATCAACTGAATCAATTAGCTATGAGAATGGAACATAACTTAGAACAACAAATTCAAGCAAGAAATCAATCTGGTGTTTCAGAAGACGCATTGAGAGAATTTTCTATGATGTTCAAACATTTCGATAAAGATAAAGTCGGTAAACTTAATCATCAACACTTCAAATCTTGTCTTAGAGCTCTTGGATATGATTTACGTGTTGTCAAAGAAGGCGAAGAAAAAGATCCAGAATTTGAAGCAATTTTAGATATTGTTGATTCTAATAGAGATGGTTATGTAAATTTACAAGAATTCATTGGTTTTATGATATCAAGAGAAACTGAAAATGTAACAACTGCAGAAGAATTTGAACATGCTTTCAGATTGATTGCTGAATCTGATAGGCCTTATGTTACTTCTAAAGAAATACATGCTAATTTAAATAACGAAATGGCTGAATATTGTATTAAGAAAATGCCTAAATTTATTGATCCTGAAACAAACAAAGAAGTAGATAATGCATTTGATTACAAAAATTACACAAATATTCTTTTCCAAAAAGCTTATTAGTCCAAAGTTCAAAATTTAAACTAGGTTTCAATAATATAAAATTTATTTGAAAGAAACTAGTTTTTAATTAACCAAATTTCATTCTTTAATTTGTTTATTTTTTTGTTCAGACAAGTAAAAATTTTATTTCCATTTAACTTTAGATTTTGAAAAAATTTGTTTTATTGTGTTCAATTTAAAAAGTATTTTCTGACAATATATACTAAGCTGCTTTGCTTATCATTTAATTAAGCTTTAAGCTATAACCGCCCTTATTTTGTACCAAAATTTAAATAAATAATTAAGTTATATAAATTTCTTTTTTTTTTTACTTGAGATTCTCCTTGTAATTATTTTTCTTAATCGTCAAATTTATTTACGTAAAAGCTATTTTTAAATAATTCTCTTTGAAATAATTTAAATTTCGAATTAATTTATTAAATCTTTTTTTTGTGTTTTTGACAAACTTAAAATACCTAAAATATTTTTGCTATCGTAAGTTGATTTGTAAATTAATTAATCAAGTGTAACTTTTTGAAATGTTATTAGATAATGCATTACTAAATTAAAATTTGATTACTAATCTAAAATACACTTAAACAAAACACGTGTTTATCATGAACTTTATTTAATTAAATTTGATCTAAATTTTTTTCTAAATTAGAAAAAATTTTAGAACAAAATAGAGTCATTTTTTTTAATCAAAAATTTTGATCATAAAAGAGTGGAATAATTTAATTAATTTCACAAAAAAATGTAATTATGTAGCAATTCAGTTTATGTTAAATTAATTTAAAAAAAACTCATGATTATTTGATTACTAGGTTATTGAAAGAGATTTTATTGCAATAATTCAAAATATAATTTTAATTTAGAGTGATGACAAATATATAAAACTATATGTAATTGAGATAATTTTTATATAAAATTAAACGTACCGCCACGTTTAAAGTGGCGCCACTAGTGAGAAAGGTGACTTCTGGTTTTCAATATATTTAAGAACAGCATTTAAAACTTTAAAAGTTGAAATTCACTATCATTTAAATTATTTCTTTTTTTTTATTTTAATTCAAAGTAATTCAGATTCTCTTTTGATTCAGATTCTTGATTAACGTCTTTCGAATAATTTTTCAAGATAATTTTTTTTGTTAAGTCATTATTATTGTTTTGATCAATTTTTTTTGTTAAAAATGGCTCTATCAATTTTAAGAAAAGCTTCACAAGTGTCATTAAGTAACAAAGCCTTTACCAACGTTGTTACCCGATCTTTAGCATCAGATGCTAGTGTAAGTTAAATTTTTTTTAATAAATTAAGATAAATAACTATCAGCTAATAAAAATAATTTTTTAATCTAATAGTTTTTTGATAAATTTTAATTGATGATATAATTTGAATCAAATAAATCATTTTAATTTAAAATATCAATAGATAATTAATTTTTAGATCATTATTATATGTGATGAAAAATTTTAAATATTTTATATACATTTTAATTATGTTTTTTTTTTAGGATTTGAAAAGCACTTTGTCTCAAAAAATTATTGAACATCAAAAACGTGTTAAAGAATTTCGTTCAGTTTATGGAAATAAAGCTATTGGTGAAGTTACAGTAGATCAAGTATATGGAGGTATGAGAGGTATAAAAGCTTTGGTTACTGAAACCTCTCATTTAGACCCAGAAGACGGAATTTTCTTTAGAGGCCATTCAATTCCACAATGTCGTGAAAAATTGCCTAAAGCACAAGGTGGTAGTGAGCCCTTACCAGAAGGATTATTTTATTTGTTATTGACAGGAGAATTCCCAAATCAAGATCAAGTTAAATCAATTTCAAAATGTTGGGCTGAACATGCCGATTTACCATCTCACGTTGTATCAATGATTAATAATTTTCCAGCTCATATGCACCCAATGTCTCAATTCAGTGCAGCAATTACAGCTTGTAATACTGAATCATTATTCGCAAAAGCTTATTCAGATGGTGTACCTAAAGCTTCTTACTGGGAATATGTATTTGATGATTCTATTAGATTGATTGCAAAATTACCAACAATCGCTGCAATGATTTACCGTAATTTATACAGAGAAGGTTCATCAATTGGTGCAATAGATTCAAATAAAGATTGGTCAGAAAACTTTACCTCTATGTTAGGATATAATAATCAACAATTCACTGAATTAATGCGTTTATATTTGACAATTCATTCTGACCATGAAGGTGGTAATGTTAGTGCACATACAACTCATTTAGTTGGTTCAGCTTTATCAGATCCATACTTGTCTTTAGCTGCTGGAATCAATGGTTTAGCAGGTCCTTTACATGGTTTAGCTAATCAAGAAGTACTCATTTTCATAAATAATGTAATTAAAGAATTAGGAACAGCTGAAGTTTCTGATGATAAACTAAAAGAGTTTGTATGGAAATTATTGAAATCTGGTAGAGTTGTTCCAGGTTATGGACACGCTGTTTTGAGAAAGACTGATCCAAGATATGTTGCTCAAAGAGAATTCGCTTTGCAACATCTTCCTGATTTTCCTATGTTTAAATTAGTATCTCAATTATATAAAGTTGTTCCAAATATCCTTTTAGAAACCGGAAAAGTCAAGAATCCATGGCCTAATGTTGATGCTCATTCTGGAGTTTTATTACAAGTAAGATAAATCATTTAACAATTTTTAAGCTCGTAAGCCTAATTTTATTTATTTTTTTTTTTTTTTTTTAGTACTATGGAATGAAAGAAATGAATTACTACACTGTTTTGTTTGGTGTTTCTAGAGCTTTAGGTGTTTGTGCATCACTAGTTTGGGATAGAGCACTAGGTTTACCTATTGAAAGACCAAAATCAATGACTACTGAAGGATTAATGAAATTAGTAGGAGCTTCTTAAATGGACTAAAAGAATTACGTCAAATTTTAAATTAAAATATAAACTAATGTCTCCAATTTAGATTGTTTATTCAGAAAAAAAGTGAATAAGTTTTTTATTTTGAAAATTTAAAAGCTTTTTAAAGCTGTTTTAATCTAATAATTGATTAGTGTGTCATAATAGTTTTTAAATTAATTTTAGTCAAATAATTTTCTTTTAGTTTTTAAATGTTTCTCAAAATTTTATTTGTAAATTTAAATTCCTCTAGTTGATAACTAAACTTAATATTTTTAAATTAAGAATCTGACTAATTTGTGAATCAAATTAGAATCATGAGACATTTTTGAATCTCTTTATGTTCTATCTTTAAATTAAAATAGTTTTTGAATTTAAACACTCTGAATTCAGTTTTTTAACTAAAAATTTTTATGCAAAACTACACACAAAAAAAGCTTTTACAAACTTTTATTTTTTTTTAATTCTTACTCAAAAAATACTTTTACAACATGCTTTTAAAGATTGAAAAATAATTAAAGAGTTTTATATTTTTGAAACTAATTTATCTTAAATGATCCGTATAAAGAAAATCTTAGACGTTTAATATTTAGTAACGCTTATTAATAATTTTTCAAACAATACGTTTTTATGGCTTATAAAACTAAAAACTAAAATCATAATTTCACATTCATTCATTTTAAAAGAATTAAATGAAAATAGTAAAATATTGGAATCAGGCAATTTCATTAAAGGTGTAAAAATTTATTTATTAGGTTGGTTATTAGTATTAGCTAAAAGTTAAAATTTTCTATTATTGATTGTCAACAAAAAAATTAAGCAAACTTAACAATTGCTTATAGAAGCAGCGTGTTTATGTTTAATACCCATAGTTACTAAATTTAAAAATTGAATTGATTTTGAAAATTAGGTTGGATTCAAAAAATCAAATTTTAAAGAATTTTGTTACTGGTATTGAAAATTTTGTGATGAAGGTATTATATTATTTCAATTGACGAGATATTTGAAAAAAAAAAATTTTCTTTTGATAAAACACCTATAAAACTTTCTGTTTTTAGTTTTGTAGTATTTTAAATTTTAAATATTCAATTCAAAAGATGTTTTTATTTTTATGAATGAACATGATGAAGGAAAAAAAAATAGCTTCATGTTAGAAAATGGAAAATTTTATCATTCAACAAACGGTATCAGAAAATTAAGTATGTATGTACTAAAAACTTATAAGTTTTTCAATATGAAATTCATATAAAATATAAAAAAAATTTAATTTTTTTAATTAAAACGGCTAATATTTAATTTTTTTTGAAAATACAATCAAAAAAAGTTTCTTCTTCATATGTATATTATGTCTGTTCGAATAGTTTTTTAAATTTTCAATAGGGGGACCTTTTTTCTTAAAAGTTTATTTTAACTCAGAATGTGCATTTTTTTAATATTATTTTTAAAATCTTCAATTTTATAATTATAAAATGAAATTTTAGATATTTTAATAATTAAACTTATTGCTTAAAACTCTGTTTTAAAAATTTGAGGACAATTATAAGAACTCATCATGCTTTCTCTTTGAGCTTTTAACTTAAACTCTTTAGCAACTTTTTGTGTTTCTACTTCATTTTGTGTCAAATTAGACTGTATTTCATTTAATTCGTTTAAATTATTATTCATAAATTCTTCTAAAGATTGAAAATGAAAAGGCTTCACACCATCACAACAATATCTACATGATTCTCTATCTATTCCAAATCCTTTATGAAAACATGCTTCGACACAAAAAACTTCACCACAGCGTCTTTGAATAGCTAAAATATTTTTGATGAAAAAAGTCTAAAAAAATTATTACATTTGTTTTTTACCTGAAAAAACTCCATGAATTCGTGTAATTTCTGTGACACAATATTTTGATTCAGTTGGACAAGTACTTAGTAAAAATTGCTTAGTTAAAGTTGAATTAAGACCAGGATTGTAACAGTTATTTTCTGAGTCAAAGTCCATTGTAACAAATTCTACGTTACATACTAAGCATTGTATTTGTTTCTTATCATCTTCATCTGAATTTTTTTGATGCTTTCTAATAGTCAAAGTAGGCTTGAATTTACTTTTTCCTTTACTTTTTTTTTTAACTGGTGTTTTTTGCTGTTTTTTCACATTGCAATAAACTGAAATTATCAAAATTAAAATAATATAAATTTGAATTGTTTTCATCATTTAAATTTTTTTTTTATTCTTTAAATTCTTATTTAACTCATTTGAAGGTTTAGGAAAAGTTTTACAACTAAAAAATATTTTTAAATTGTTTTGTGTTGACTGGTCATTTAACTGATTTAGTATCCAATGGAAGTGATTGATTTTATTCAAATGTCAATTTCGATTATTCAATCAAACAAAATTTTTTATTTTAAAAACTTAAATTAAAGTTTTCAGATAAAATATTATCACACAAATGACATTTCTATATAAATCATTGTTTAAATCATATTTTATTACAGATTAATTTTTTTTTTTTTAAATAATTTAAATCACTAGATTTTTAATCATTCAAAAAAATAATTACTTTGATAAAATTTTAAAAAAGTCATCTAAGTAGAATAGAAATTAGATTTACCAAAAATTTAGTTGATTGAGAGAAAGAAAATTAAGACTTAATTTTTGAAAACAGATTCAAATTTTAAAAATTTTTTTTTTTTTTAATAAAAATAAATTTAATCAAAGATTTAAAAAATTAATTTTTTTTTATAAATCATTGAAAGGTCTATAAATTCTAATAGCTTAGGTAAAAAGGAATTTTTCTTAATAATGTACTAAGAAACTTTAAATTAGAGTTTTTTCATTTTTAGTCTTTTATTATTCACAAATCTTTTACGTTTTTTTAGTTTGTGAAAAGTTTTTATCTTAAATAATTTTTTGAATAATCAATTAACTTATTTAGTATCTAATAATAGTCATTGAAATCAATTAACATGTCATTTTTTTTCGATTATTCAATCATAAAACTTTATTATTTACAATTATAATCAAAGTTTTGAAAAAAAAACAAAATACATTTTCACTAAAAAGTTTTATTCATTTCTATACAGAATAGTTTTTTGATTTCGATTAAGAATATTTTTTTATGAATGTATCAACTTTATAATTATTTCAGTGTAAAATTTTAATTTATTGTTTAGTAAAAAAAGTTTTTAGCAAATTTTCAAGTAAATTTAGAATTTTTATATTTTCACTACCCTTTTTAATTTGTTTTTGACAATTGTAAGAAAGTTTTTACGCGTCTTAGGGGATGATCTATGTTCAAAAAGATTTATAGACAATAAATATTTCTTTAAAAAATAAATTTTAATGTAAATAGTTAGATAAATTAATGAAATTTCAAATTATAAATCTCACTAGGAAGCCCTATAGCAAGGATTATTTTTTAAATAATATAAAGAGTTGATACAAATAAAACGGGTTTGTCTTGTCTTTTTTTAAAACGAAACCTTTCTTTTTTTTTGAAAAAATATAAAACCTTACCGAAAAATAATTTTAACTAGTATCGTATTAAAATATTTGGAAACAGTTCGAACCCACGTGTTCTAATAGGTAAAAGTTTATTTTTTATTCAAGGTCTAAGTATAAAAAATAAACGTTGCGTATTGTAACAAAGTTATGTAAATGTTGTAATTTTGATTGTTATATTTTTTATTCCTAATTTTTATAAAATTACTGCTAAGCTAAAAAAAACTCAATAAACTTCTGTTTCAATGATGATTGGCGGTGTGAAGCGGAAATTTACATATAAAGTTAAGCATTAAACTTAAAAATGCTATCTTTAATTTTTAAACTATTGAAACACCTTGTTTTTTTTCCTAGAGATTTTACATAACTATTTTTTAAAGCTAACTATTTTATTTTTTAAGTAAAGTTTATGTAATTTACGATTTTTAAAAAATGACCTGTGCACATGAAATTGGCAAGTTATAACATTGTTACACTCTTAATAAAATGTTAAAATACAAAAAATGCAAAGTAATAAATGTAACTCGTAAATAACCAATTAGAATTCTCTGGCATTTTATGACCACTGAAAAATCGTAATTAAATACGCCAGTATTTTAAATTTATCCAAGAAATATCAAGCTTGACCTTAAAGTTTTTTTATTATTAGAGTTTTCACTTTGTAACAAAATAGACTTTTTGATCTAGTTATGAGTTTTCTCAAAGTTTAATGCTTTTATTTTAGTTGAAAAAGACTTTTCTAAGTTACTTTTAAATTTGTTTTTTTAAAATCGGTAATTATTGGAAAGTGAAAATTTAAATTTTAACAAAAAAAATTAAATCACTATCCGCTGCGGTCACTAAGCCACCTATTTACATAATTTTGAGCTGACTAATTGGAACAATAAGCCTTAGCACTTGAATTTGAATAGAAGCTTCATTTGCAAAATTTTAAATTAGTTCTAGTTGGCCTAAAAATAGTCGTCAAATCGTGATTAGCGTTAAACAAATTTTTACATTAGTGTGAAACTAAGTTTATAAAAATGAAAAAAATTTCAAAAAACCGTGTTTTGACCGCATAAGCTAAATTTTTTTCCTTTATTTATGGTTTACCTTTTAAAAATTTTTCTTACTTTGCGACCTAAAGTCAATATTTGATTAAAACGTGAAGACATTTTTTTTTATTTTTTAGATACTTTTTTCGAATTCTAAAGATTTTTTAAATAATTTTTTATTTTTAAAAAAACTTTTAAAAGTTTTTTTACTGCAACTTGATACTAGGCAACTTAGGTTCTTATCGTAAAAAATCGAAAATTGGCTTGACAATTTAAGCAGTTCTATGTTTGAAAAAGTTTTTTGATTTTTGATTGACAAGTGGTAACTTTATCAATGAAATCAAATCAAAAAAATATTAAAAAATTTTTAGCAAGTTCTGTAATACAATTAATTAACTATTTTGGTGTAAAAAAAATTTAGTTCAAAGGTTTTATTTAGCGAAATAAATGTTTTTTTAAGTTCAAGTAAAAAGTTGAACTTAAAATTTTTTAAAAAATTTTACAAGTCTTTTATTTTTCATTAGTCTTTTTTTCAAACAATTTAAATTAATAAGTTACTAAAGTATTTAATAAAATGATTAATGATAAAAATTTCACCTTTTAAAATTCATAGCTTAGAAAGTTTCAAATTGTATTGATTAGCCTAATTTTTCAATTCATTATTGTATTTATAATTAAAAATTTTACATCATTTAGTTTATTGAATTTTTTAATTTACGAAATTAAAGAAAAATTAACTTTTTTAATTGAAAAATTTTTAAGCGTAATTATTAATAATTATTCAGCTTAATGATGTTTTAAGTCAAAACAGTAGATGACGAGCATAGAAAATAAGTCTGTTTTTTTCAGTATTAAATATCATTAATCATTGAACTTTTTTGAGCCTCATCTGTTAAATCAATTAATCACTTTTTTTATAACTAGTAAGTTTTTAGATTTTGAAAAAAAAACTTGTTGCTTTTAAGTTACATCATTAAATGAGAAAAAAATAGTTTTAAATAATTTGCTTAAACGTATTATTTAATATTCGTCTTATTATATTGTACAACCCGTTCAACTTTAGCTTCAGAATTTTTTTATGTCTAAGGTACACAAAAAACACCTTTTTAATTAAATACAATTAGGCTAAAAAAGGTCACGCACCATAGATTTAAACTTTAATTTTTGTTATTAGTAACAGTGTTTCGTTTTAACAATGGACCTTGTTTTTTATGAAAAGTTTTAAAACTTATAAAAAGTTGTTCAAAAATATTTTTAAAAAATACAAGCGTATACACCTTGAGAATTTATTTTTTACCCTTTGTTTGTTTTTTTCATTTAAAACTATTCTTTTAGTTTTAATACGTTTTTAAATACCGTTTTATGTGGCTTTAATAATTTGTCGATTTAATAAATTTAATTTTTGGACCTGTTAAACTTAACCAATCCAAAAAAAAAAGAAAGTTTTATTAAATAAAGTGTTTATTGATTTTAGAATATAGTTATGGTTAAACAAAATAAGAGTTGTCGATTGCTTGTCGAAAAAACTCGATAAAATTTCAAATGCTCTGAAAAAAGAAAGAAAGAAATTTCAAACTTTTTTTGTCTTACGAAATCAACACTTTTTTGGAATGTCATATTGGCACTATATTGAGGTCACGTCGAGTGCTAAAACCGTTTCTCAAATAAATTTTAATTTCTTAAAACCACTTTAGCTATTATAAAACTTCACCTAACGAATTAAAATTTGAATCAAAAAATAAACTAAAATTTGCATACTCGATAGCCTTTCTAATTAATTTTAAATGGCGATTTAATTTGCCACCACTCACACAGCACCAGTCCAAAAAAGTCATAGATCAAGTTCACAAAAAGGCTCAATCTTTTTTATTCAATCATTTAGCCATTTGTGGAATCTTTTTAATTCAATTTGTTAACTAGTAATTATTTAAATTTAAAATTATTTTCTAATCTTGAATTTTTCCTCAAATGTTTTCAAATTTAACTTTCGTTTATTTTTAAATTAATTCTTTTACAATCAAGTTGAACGATTTATAGCCTGTGGATGGCCTTAGTAAAACTTAGGTTACAATTAAAATTTGGGAGATGATGAGAAATTGCTCCCTTTTTTTAAATCCATTTGTTACTTTGATTGCTGTAAATCAAATAGACCACACAATTTTTTTTCAGAATTTTTTTATTCATTTATTTTATTCATTTACTCTTATTTTTTTATTTAATTTTTTGATAAATAACAATAAACTCCAGCAGGTCAGTCTATAAAATTGCTTTTAATTTAATTTACTGCTTTTTTCTTACGCCTCAAAACTCAAATCGAGTTTAAATTACAAATTTGATTTCTTTTTTTATATTTGTCCAGGAAGCTATTTCAAATATATTTAACAAGGTAGTTTTAGGTAAAACTTGAAATCAATTTTTCATAAAAATAATAATTAAATCATAAAATAAATAAAATCAAAAAGAAAAAATTGTTACAAAAATATTTTTCTTTGATACAAAATTTCTTTAAGAACTTTGGTAAACAAACTAAAAATTAGATTAAGTAAATATTACAATTTCTCATTTATTCAAAGTTTTAAAAAAATTTTTTTTGAGAAAATTTTTTTTTAAAGATGATCATTAAGGATGTTTGTGTTTACTTGACAAAAATACGCTATAACTTGTTTTTTTACATTGGTAAAGTAAAAATTAATTTTTTTTAATCAAAAAGCACTTTTTATTCTCATGTTTTTTTTTACATAAATTTAAGTTTCAATTTTTTTATTCAAAAAAGTTTTCATAAATATGCAATAAATGTAAAGTTTTAAACTGTTGCTTTTTTTTACAAAAACTAGTCATTTATAAAAATGAAGTTTATAAGTTAAATAGTCAGTGGTTTTTCTTACCTCTTGTAAATTAATTTCAAAAAATTTTTTATGTTTTTTTAAAAAAGGGGTTTTTAAGGCCAAAGGTAAAATTATTAAGCATCTTATAAATACCTTTTAAAATACTTTTATTTTACTTTTTTTTATAGAAAAATTTGCATAAAATTTGCCCCTGACAAGTATTAACTTTAGCTGGTTACATTAATAATCCGACCCTGACTGACATATTAGAGAGGAGAGGGTCAGCTTTCTTTTACAATTTTTTTTGAATGTTTAAAAATATAATTCACACCTTAAAAACGTGCATTTAACATCTATAATTTTTTAATTTAAGTCACGAACTAAAGTCCCTTAATGTTTTAGAAGTCCATAAAATAGAGGATTATAGAGTAAATTATGCAACATGTTTTTTTTTTGAAAACATTGTATCAGTCTTTAAACTTTTTATGTGATACATTAAACAGATATTAATTTATAAACTTAATCTTTAACTTTTATATTTTTTTCTAAATTATGAGGACATTTATTTAGTTTAATAATTTAAATTTTTTGTTAATTTTTAAAAAGAGTACAAACATTAAAAGAATTTTTAAATGCATGTTTATTTAACAAAGAACATTCTGGTCACACTTTCAGAAAATTTTTATCTTAATTGATTTAATTGTCTGAGTTTGCATAAGCATTAATCAATTCAGCTTTAATGTCATTAATTTTTTTAGTTTTCTTATTTTAAAGTTTAAAATAAATCAGAGACTATATTCAAACTAAGAATTTTATGTTAGAAATAAGGGCGTTTTTCTATTACAGTTAAATTTTTTTATTTCAAAAAAAAGAAAAGTTTATCTAAAAAACTATTAATTTTTTCTAATTTAGAAATTTTTGGTGGTAAATTTTTTATTATTCTTTGATACTTTTCAATTCAGTTATATAAATAACCTAAACAGACTGTTCAATAAAAATTTTAGAAAAAATTGATTTTGATCATTTTTCAAACTTTTGAATAGTCTATGGCCACGGTATTCTTATTAATAAAAACTTTCTTTTATTTTCTTTTTTTAAATTTTTCTTTTGCTAATTTTCAATTAAAATCAAGTCAATATCATTATTCAAATTTTTTATCTAAAACATTTTTGCTCTAAAGTATAAACTATTTTAAAAAATTCAAAAGGTTTATTAGTTTATCTACATTTTCTTTGTACCTTACTTTGTATTTTAATAAAACTAAGTTACACAAATTTTTTAATACTAAAACGAATCAAAATTATGTTTAATCGAGTTTTTGTTGTAATAAAAGGTGATTAAGTGTTTTTATATTTTTAATAACCAAATAATTAATCGTTATAAGTAAAAAATAACAACATCCTGTAAGCATGACAAGTTTTTAGCGAAGTGTTAAAGGTTAAAATAGCAAAAATGTTGTTGAAAAGGTGTAATCAGTTTATTTTGAACGATACCTACACATAAGGATTACAACTTACACAAAGAAAAAACAAATTGTTGCTTAAACAAAATTATGAAAAGTCTTAATTTTAATTCTAAGAATACGCCTCGTAGATTATTTATGACTTTGATATCGAAATATTTTACACCAAAAATATTTTTTTACGTAATTTCACGAAATAAAAAGAGCTAATATTCTAGTCATCTTAGTAATAAAGGCGGATCAGCTATAAAAATTTTATTTTAACTTAAATTAACCTAGGGTTTTAGAACCTTTTTTTCAAAAAGAATAAAACTTAAGTTTGTTTGTGTATAAATAAACTTTGATTAAAAAGTGTCAAAAATTTTATTTACCTATCCTTTAATTCAATCTATGATATTTTTCTTAAATTAAACTCCCTTTTTTTGAAACTTTTTATTATTTCAAGTTAATTTAATTTACTATGCGTTAATTTGACCCAAATTTGTCAAGCAATAGGTTAAATTTTGTTTTTCATTTTTATTCTGATCTACCACCACATCTAAAGCTTTTTATCAATGACTTAAAAACATTTTGAAAAACGTTTTTTAAGATTAATATTCAGTATCGAACCGGATTTTTATTTTTTTAAAAAAAAACTTTATTAAACATTTGTGAATTCAGACTTTCATAAACTAAAAATAAAACTTTTAATTCTTGTAGACAAATTGCTTAATAAGTCATTTTGGTTTTGACAAAGTTGTTTGTTTTTTTAAATTGGCTTAAATAAAGAATATATGAGAACAAAAATATAATAAAATGTTATTTATTACAGTTAGTTTGATACAATAATATTTTCACATTTGAAGATATTTTTAGTGTCTTTTAGACAAATTTTTCAAAGAAAATGAAGAGACTATTAAAGGACTTTCACTATAGGCTAAAGTAAAAAAGCTAAAAAGACAAAAAGCAAATAAAATGGCCCATTAGGTTCAATATAATAGTGTGGTCAATTCACTTGGCTGCTTTGACCTCTGTTTTTTTTTGTCACTTAAAATTTTTTTTTATTATCTTATAGGGTCTTTACGAAACACTAACTTTTAAATATAGAAATTCTAATTTTTTTAGATATGTGTTCATTGAATATTTGTAAAAAATCTTCGCACGATTCTTAATAATGTTATTTTTTTTAATCTTATTTTACAAAAATTCTACCTGTCCTAGGTAATTAATTATTTTTTTGTTATTTGTCTACTTCTTATTAGAATTTTTCGCATTATTTTTGAACAATGATTCCTCTGTTCATTTTACGGTAATGTAAACTACAATAGAAAAAATGACAGTCATTTAGGTTTTTTTTTTGATTTATACTCTTTATCTATTCACCCCTGCACTTAATTTAGTAATGCAGCTAAAGAAATTTTCATTTAATCTCTAAGGTTAGTCTTATTTTGTCTAACATTTAATTAAATCTACGTTGACTTAATTTCAAAAATTATTAGATGTTTTTTATCTAGTTACTGTTGATTCATAAACCAACCAAAAATAAGCCTTTCATAATCTGCTAAACAAAAAGTTTTTTCTAAATTTTTTTTATAACAAACTGAAAATAAACTATTATTTTCGAAAAAACCTTGAATTTATTTATATTTTTAGAATTAAAAGACAAGTTCTTGAATGAAAAAATTTAGTGAAAGTAATCAAAAGAAGGGTTGATTTTTTAAATTAAAGAGAGAAATTAAAATTTCTCTTTGCTTAATTATGAAATAACTTTAGACTAATAAAAAATAAAATTTTGCAAGGTGTTACCTAAAAATAAGTTTTTAACTGTTATAATTCTTTAGAATGTTTCATAAAAAGAAAAAAAATTATAAAATAACTCTTTCTTAACCTGAATAAAAAAAAATTCTTTGTTTGGTGTAATAACAAAAAGAAAAAACAGATATTTTTTATGAACACAGTTTCATCATATTTTCACCCTCTTTAATCTTTAAAAAATTTTTGCTCTTAATTCGTTATTTATTCTATTTTGAGAAAAACATTTTTTTAGAAACTTGAAATCACTTGTAAAAAACCTTGTATAACACCATCTGTATTAATAAATCCACCGACGCCACCAACACAACTAACTAATCATTAGTTAAAAAAAAACTAAAGTTGTAAATTTAAAATTGCATTGTAAAATTAAGTTTAAGAAAACTGAAAAGTAATAAAACGGTGAAGTATAAGGGAAAATGTCGGGTTCAATCAAATATACAGATTAAAGGTCAGTACTTGTCAGAATTTGTCGCTCCCCTAGCAGGTTAAATAGTGAATTTATGATCTAATCAAATCGTTAAATTATATTATTCTAAATTTCATTTAGCTATAAAATGAAGAAAACATTTCTAAAACTTTTATTTCATTTTTATGAAATTGAAATTAAAAGTTAAATTCTATCATGTAATAAATGATCAAAGGGAAACATGAACCGCATGTTAGCTATTTCTAAATCGTTTATTTATCATTTTTAACTAGTTTCGATTTCTTTGTATGTAAAACTTACTTGTTGAATCTTATTCTAAATTATTATTTTCTAATACATTAAATACAGATTTTACTTTAGCTTAAACTTATTTATTCTTAAAAGTAACATTTTTATAAGTTTAATAGCTTTATAAATAATATTTATTTGATTTTTTGAATTCAAATTTAATTAAACTTTTCTCAATCGTTTATTTTCTAATCTTAATATTAGCTTTTTAGCTTCATAGCTAATTTTTCTACTTTTTTTTTTAGAATACAGTTATCATAAACTTTATCTATTTATTCTATTAAATTTGTTTCCTGTCTAACTTAGTTGTTTCTAAAACCAGATGTGTTGAAGGGTAACATTTTTAGTTTTTTTGATTGTTTTTTTTTAATTTTTTAAGCTTGATAAAGTTCATGCAACTTCGCGCTTCATTTGCCATAAAACAGGGTTGTCTTCTTTTCTTTATATAAAAAACTTTCTTGGCCAAAAAAAAACATTTACTCGTCAAATGAAGTTCCAATTTATTATTGACATTCAATGGGAAATTTTTCTTGGTTGCTCATGTAGCCTTCTGATCCAAAAATGCATCTACTACCTCCCGTCACCCTTACATTATTCATATTTTTTTGTACTAGTAAATCTATTTGATTATATTTACAAACTATATTAAAACTTAAACAAAAAAAAAGATCTAGTATTGTAGTCATTTTACAAATAAGTTTTCAGAATGAAGCAAATTTTAAAACCGTATAAAACCAGTTAAAGGGCTGGGTAAAATTAAACAATCTGTAAAAAGATTCTCGATCGTTTTTCGATTGATTTTTAATCAACTTTGACCTCATTAAATTAAAAAGTGATCTAAAAAAAATTCAATAAAAAATATCAAATTTTTAAAAATGAACATTTTTAACTTATCACCGGAACTTATTCTAATTTTTTATTTAATTGTTAAAAGTTTTTTAATAAAGAACAAATTTTGTTAAGCAAATTTTTTCTGTTTTACAAATTTTTCTCAAACATATTCTGCTATAAATCTCATATAAAGAATAAAAAAAAACTATGCAAATGGCTCATTGGTTCTTAATTTTTTCTGTAAAACATATTGTCTTCAATCATTTACGGATAATTAATCTAGGTTTTACGAAAATTCTGATTATAATTTACTTTAAAAAAAATTTGTGGTCAATTAATAAACCACAGTAAGAAAAAAAAATTTTATTTTAAAAAGACCTGTTGCTCTTTATAAATCTGCAAATAATATAATATTTGTCTGATATATTTTTAGAAGACCATCAGAGGTTGTCAATCATTTTTTTGAATAGCTAGTCATTTTTTTTTAATTTAGTGTTCAAGCTTAAAGCTGTAGTATGTCACCCAAAATTTTTCTTTGTGAATTTTTGTAAAACTAAATGTAGATTTTTTCAATTTTTTCTCTTAAAAAAATTTTCACCTTTTTTCGCTTATAAAATTTCTGATTATCAGCTAGTAATTATTACTTTCATCTTTTTTCTAAAAATAAACTCATAAAAAATCATTAATTTAATTGAATATAAATATTTATCTTTAATGATGTAGATAAAGTCTAATTTTTAAATGAGTTTTATCAAATATTCATTATAATTTTTTTAGTTCAAAAAGTTTTATTACTTTCTTTTGACAAAATTTAAACTCATTTTGTTTATGAGCTCTTTTTTTCTTTTTAAAAGAATTTTTCTAAATACTTGAAAACACAAAAGAATTGATTTAAGATTATACAAATAAGTTTTTTTATGATTGGGTCAAATAATTAAGAGATAGTATTTATAGTGGACATTTATTGTCAAAAACGGTCAGAAAATTTTAATAGAAAAAAATGTATTAAATAGAAATAAATCTTTTTTTAAAGAATTTTAAATTTCGAGTTTTCATTGTTAGAAATTGTTACGAAACATAATTTAATTCGTTTGAAGTGTTTGTACAATTTAAATTATTCGAAAATTTTGTAAATTGACCTTTCACACATAGTCCAACTAAAAAAATTTAAAAATTTTTTTCATAAAAAACAGACTATATTTTTACAACTGTATAAATTGTCTTTCGAGTAATTTGCATTCGATTCGTCTAATCTGCCAAAAATTTTAAACAATATGTGGGACACCTTCCCTAACTTTAATTTATGCATTTTTTTTTAATAAAAGAACGAAGAAAATAAAGATTATTGATCACCACTATTTTTATATAAGTTTTCTTAAATTTTAGTTAAGTATACCTCTAACATATCCATTTTAAAATTCAATTGGTTGATCTTATCGTCAGTCAAATGTCCAATTTAATAGTAATTAGTATAGTGACGGAATGTAGTAACTATTTTTGGATAGTTTAAAATAAAACTTTAAATGCAGTAGTCGCGTTTTCATAAAAGAAATTATTTGATCAATCGTATTGTCATTATGTACCGTTTAAATCATCTTGCTATTTATAAAAAAATTTAATAAAAATTCTGTATTCTTAGTTATAACTTACCTAAACAGTTTCATAAATATGAAGACACCATTTAAAATTTTATTCGTTTTAACTTGAATAGCAATTAATTAAATGAATTGTAAGTTCAATACAAAAAATATTTTTGTATAAAAGTTTAATTAGATGGGTGTCGATTTTTAAAACTATTGATGTTGCTTTTTATTAAAATCTTTTAAGTAACCTTTTAAAAACTTACAGAGAAAAAATTTCAATTTTTATAAGCTGTAAATGATTAAACATTTGACTTTTATTTTAAATAAAACTTATTTTCAAATTTAAGGTGGTGATTATGCAAATTTAAGTTAGTTTTGGGTTAAAGGTCATTTAAGCGTGCTTTATTTAAAAATATTTTTTTCATGAAATAATAGATTAAAATAAATATGAAATGATATGTTTTTTGTACCAGATAGTATTAAATAATAAATTTGACTTGCAACTTAAATAAGCATTAAAAGTTAATTAAGAAGCTTTTTTTGCAAAAAGATTTTAATAAAATAATTTTCATGTGTGTGAATTTAAAATACTGAATAAGAATTTTATTTAGGCACAATGAATTTTATAAAAATTCAAGTGCAACGACTTAGAAGGTTTTTGCTTGTCTAGAAGGTAAAAATAAAGGGCGTTATTAAAAAAGCTTCTATGTTCCCAATCTTGTGAATTACTACTTTAAATAAAAAAAATTATTGTCTAATCGATTCTAATGATCGATAATATTCAAAAGCTAAAAAGTGTCAGTCTTAAAACAAATTTTTTTTCCAAAACTGTTTAATCGGTTTTTGAACATTCATATTGTGCAATTGATCTTGAAATTTTTTATTCAGATTTAACTATTGATCTTTTTTTTAAATTTAGTTGACCATCATCTTTAAACAGGACATAATTCTTTGTTCTATTTCCTGAATTTCTGAAATAACTTCTGGCTGTAGCATGTTTCTATCTTTGGATTTTTCAATCAAAGATTTTTGATTAATGATTAAAATGATATTGAAATAGATTACACAATATGAATAAGGACAATATTAGCGATCGATCATTTTTTCTTTCAAACGGACCTGCTGCTTTAACAATATAGCTTATGACTGTTAACAACATTTGTGATTATTAAACTTTATTCTTTTTTTAATCAGATTGTGGGTTGTAATTGATTTTATTAGTAGTTTTTACAAACCATAATCTTTGTAAATTAAAAAAAAAATTCATAAACAAAATAAGAGTTTTAAATTTAAAACATAATAAAGTATTATAAAATTATTTTCATCCATTTGAAGTTCACAATAAAATTAATTTTAGCTTATTATATCCTCATTTTAATTAGTAAGATGTTATGAAATTTTTTTGAAGTAATTTTTTATTTACAGTCTAAGAATGTACGAGTTTTTTGAAGTATCTGAAAGGTGGCGTTGTGCATTCTTTAAAAAAAATTAGTTCAAAAAATTTTAAAATTTAGCTAAAATGAAAATTTTTCGACTGAAAATGTGTGTAGAACTTGTGAAAAAAAAGTTTAATTGAATTATAAATCTATTATTAGGAAAAAAAAATTCTTGAGAATTTAAGCTCTCATGAATAAAAACATCATTTATTTAAACGACTTCATTAAAAAAATTAAAACAGGTGTTATTTATTGAATAAAAATGAATAAATAGCCATTAGGTGATTAATTGCTTATAACCTAAAGGCCTAGTCACACTTTATAATAAAAAATTTAAAGCGATATTAAATTGATTTATTTGATGTTTTCACCATCAAACTGACACACTTCTTAATGTTTTCTAGTCAAAATATTTTGTTGTGTACAACGAATTATTTTTCATCTTTATTATTTTAAAAATTAAATTGTTTCTGGTTTTTTGTCAAAAGAATAATAACAAAATCAAAATTAAATATAATTATATAAAAGTAAAATAATGAGTAGAATAGATATTGTTTTTGAGAAAATTTATTCATCATTTTTACTACTTTATTTCTTTTTAATGAAACTATTTGAAACTATTCAAGCTATTTGAAATTAAATAGTTTCAAATTCAATTTGAAAATTCAAATTTTATTCATTAGAATTTTTTTAGCTCAAATATCTTATTGAGATTTTTCAATAGTTTTGAGTAATAAACAAAAAATGTTTTCATAGTAATAACATTTCAATTATATTTCAATAATTTAATACTAAGCATTTTTTGAAATTGATTTTAATTAGAAAATATTTTTTATTTGAACTGTCTCACAATGAAAATATTTTAAAGAAGATCCCTTTATCTTTAGGACTTAAATAGTTAAATGTAGTCAAGTAATAATTGTGCATTCTTAAGTCCAGATATCCCAAAGAATGTACTTGTTGCTTAGTTAAAATAAGGTGGCTATTAAAAAAAATTCCTTATGTCTACTAGCCTTAAACTAAAAGAATTAAATTTTTCTATGAATAGTACCACTTTGCATACACTTTAAGAAAGGTGTTCCAAAATTTTTTAATTTTTGTTTTATTTTGAAAAAAAGGGCACAAGAAACTAAATAGTAACATTGAAAAAATTTTTTCAAAAACTAATCATGATTTTCTAACTATTTGCATGGTGCTATGAGTATTCTAAAAAATATAAGAGTTTTACATAAAAAAAGTTTTACCAACACAATACAATGTAAAAACAGGTATATGTCTTTTTTGTTGAAGAAACTTTTGCACTTTACCCATTATTATGATAATAGTTGGTCATACTTTTCTTGAACTGTGCACAAGGGAACTTAAAAAGCTAATCGACGTTTTATTTTATAAAAGGCTACTGCTAGGTCACTAATCGATTCAATCAAATACGCCCCCTGTAAATACCATTGGCCATTGGACAACAAATCTGTTGCTTCCATGCCGATGAACACCTGTGCATCCGTGTGCGCAAAAAAAAAATTCATTTGTTTTTTTAGCTTTTTTTTTTGTTGCCTGCACAAAATTTTTGTAAAACAACCTGCCTTTAATTTTTTGAACTACCTGGTGAATTTTAAGAAAAAAATCAACAAGGCTTTGATTTTCTTCATCATAGTTATTTGCTCAGCATAGGGTCCACTTTTTCTTTTTTTTTACTATTATACATTATCAAGTTAAAAGATTCAAGTGATTTTTATTTCCAACTATCTTTACAGTTTATCAAAAAATTTTAAAAAGGTTGAAAATTATAATTGAATTAAGAAATTTATAAGAAACTTGTAAAATGCTAGTTTCATTAAAAACTTTTCAAATAAAACATCTGAATTTATCTTTAAAATATAAAATTTAATTAACGTTACTGTTTCAATGTTTTAAGTATTTTTCAATATAAAACAAATTGTTTAATTTAAGCTCGGTATGACTAAAACAATAATAAACAGAAAAAAATACCATTTTTTATGGCTCAAAAAATAAGCTTCCGGACTAAAAAAAACTAGGCAGAAACTTTTCAGCTAACTTCTTGTGCATTTTTTAATTCAAATTTGATCTTTTACAAAAAAAAACATGTATAAAATATATTTTTCCGGTCAACACGTTTTTTATTGAATGCAAGTTACTAACATTTAAAGTTTTACGAAGAAAACACTTTACACAAAAGCAGCACGATCCTTTATTATTTTTTTTAAATCTCGGTTTCTTTGTAAAAAAAATAGTGGTCGCTAGACAGTGGTCAATTTGAAATAACTCTTGCAAAAAAAACAAAACAGCTTGCAAAGTGCATTTTTTTTTGTAAAACACAATTTTCAACAATACTAATAACTTTTAAAAAAAATTATCTACTGGTTTACTTTTTTGTTTGTTTGTTAAACTCTGACCAAAATTTCATTAAACTTAAGGTCATCTTCAAGAATTAGTATTTCAAAGTACTATGAATTTTTTATCCATAGATTATAGTTAAAAATAATATAAGCCAATAATTACTAAATTCAATTTTTCTAAAAATATTTTCAAAAATAAGAGTTTTAAATTTCTTTGCAGGTCAAATTTTAGCATTTTTTAAGAGTTGATTATGCATATTTTGTTCTCAAAAGTTTATTCAAGTTAAGCAGGTCTTTTATAAATATGCATCTGTTATAAGAATTTTAGAAAAAAATCTTATGCTAAGAATAAATGGTCACCAAATTAAGTTTAAAAAAAAAATAAACATAAAATAAATAAAAAAAAGTAAGTAAGAATGAAATAACAAAAAAAGCTATTGTGCAAGGTGACCATTTCTCAATTGTAGTCTAGGAGATTTTAAGGATGTGTCCTTTTTTTGAATTTAATATAAAGTAATTCTATCTTATTGTAAATTTTTTTGTTGATATTAAAAAAAGTGGTTTATAGCCAAAATCAATAGATTTGTAGTAAAAGCATAAAACCAATGTAAATTTTTTTATTTTTTGAATTTCAATGTAGAACACTTTTATTTATTTACAAAGTTTCATGCTTCTTATAGAAATTAAAAACTATTTTGTTAGAAAGTTTGGATAATTTTTATTTCATTTTGAATCAATAAATTTTTATTTAATTTTTTGAATTAAACTTTGTAATTATTTTGAATTTTTAAGAAAAAATTTTTTAGCTTATGCCTAATCTGTTTTTTGTTTGTTTCCAATTTGAAAAATCTAGTTTATTCTTAAATATGGTAAGCTTTTTTTTTTGCAAAAACTATTGCATAAGTTACAAAAAAATTTTTTATCAAAGCTATTTTTAAACATATTTTTCGAACAGGTGTTTGAATTATTTGTCTTATCTTTAGATAAATTTATTTTTTTTTATGTTTTGAGTCCTGCAAGTAGTTATGAAAAAAATTGAAATAAAAAAGAATTTTTTTTAATAAGAAATTATGTTTGCTTAATTTTTATGAAAGAAATTTAGTTTTTTTTTCAATTTAAATTGAAAATATCTGATTAAAAATTTTGAAAAATTTTTTCTTAAAGTCTGAAACAAAAAGTTTTCCGTTTTTTGCAAAAATTATTTTTTTTGAAAAATTTTGGTGACTTTTCTTAAAAAATCAGTATATTTTGAATAAATAAATTTCAATACACTTGCTTAATAATAACTCAACAGGAGTTTTTTTTTTTGAATAAAAAGCAAAGGGTTTTAAACAAAGTTTTTTATGCTTAAGATCAAGCTGAGCTAAAATTTATTTGAATTTTTTTTTTTAAATTAATCTAACTGTCTTTGAAATACATTAAAAGTTTAAAATGTCCAAGTAATATTTAGAGTAATTTTTTTTAGATTCTTTTTTGACAAAAATATTAAAATTTTGTGTTCAAAACAGGTAATTTACTTTTATTAAATCATATATCAACAAGTGATTTAAAAGTATAAAACCAATTTTCTGAAATTATTACTGATGATAATTCCTATTTTTTAATCTTAAATATTTACCTGCTGAGATTGTTTCTTAAAACCATTTAATTAAATCAATAAACAGCATTTAACTCAACAGGTGTTATGACAATACGATTTAAATTAAAAAAAAATTTTTTTGTTCATTTAGGTCAGAAAAATTTCTTGTTTTTAAATAATTATTCTATGTTTTTAATTTAAAATTTTTAACTCTAAAACTTTATGCAAATCATTTAATCATCACCCGTAGAGAAAAAATGTAATTATTTTATTAATTCAAAGCATCATGTTTTTTTATATAAAATTTTAATATGTGTCTTTTACAAACCAGACACACGTTCGTGAGTTATTCATAATTTAAACATGATCTAACAAGGTTAATCTTTATGTTAAGTTTTAATTTTTTAGTCATTAACTTTAATATGATGTAATTAATGTTCCTTTTTTTTTGATAGGCAGTTCATACCTTTTTTGAAAAAGCTTTTAGCTTTTTTATTCAAAATTTTTAATTCACAAGTATCCTTAATAATTTTTTTGAAAGAAACTTCATATTTTAAAAAGATTTTTTTAAATTTAGATTAAATTTTTCAATCCTAAACAAAACCTAATCGTTGGTATTTTTTTATTTTGATGATCAAGATGCTCAGCTTGTGTTTTAACCAGCTGTCAAAAATTCACGTATTGTTCAGAGTCAAATCAATCAAAACTGACCGCAAATCTGCATCTTTAGTATATTTTAAAACCTATTGTTTATGATGATCACAAAAACAAAATTTTTTTTTGGTGAAACTTGATTTAAACAATAAATATAAAAAGTTTAGTCAAATTTTTAAAATTGAATATTCAGACGTGTTAATACTGAAATTCCCAAAAAAAAAAAAACTTTTTCATGGTAAACTTTTGTCTACCTGTATTAAAATTATAGAACTTGAAAAAAAATATTTTTAGATCAAATTTTTTTATAAGAAAATTTATTATTTTTTATACTATTTACATGTTTGTTTAAGAACAACTAAATAATTAAGAATGGCACATTTGAATTCACTAGTTTCTAGTTCTAGTTACAATTTAACAATATTTTTCAAATGATTTAACTTGAGTAATTGATTTGTAAAAATTTGAGAATCAATAATTTAAGTTTAATATTTTTGCTTGTAGCAAATTCTGAAATTTCACAAAAATGAATATTAACTACTTATTATTTTACTGTACATCAATTTTTATGGTTTTATTTATTAAGACTAGTTTTGCTACTAACTACAATAGTTGCAACAACAACAAAAATTAATGTGATCCTTTTTTTTTACTTTATAAATAAAATTATTTAAATAATGAATATATTTTTGAATGATAAACAACTTATAATGGAATTTTTGAATAAAAAAATAAATTTGCACTTAATTTCCGCTCTATTAAATTGAAATTGAACTTATATTATGAGTTTCTTGATGTTTTGTAAGTAAAGACATTCTAGAGAATGTTTTTTCACATAAAGAACAACGATACTTCTTAATGTCGCTATGTGTTTGTAAATGAGCACGTAAATTAGAACGGTCAGCAAATGCACGGGTACATATATCACAAGAAAAAGGTTTTTCACCAGTATGTGTTCTTATATGTCCCTGTAATAACCAAGGTCTACTAAAACTTTTACCACAGTCATCACATTTACATGGTAGAGTATGAGTACGTATATGCATCTTTAAGGCTCCCATACTGTTATAGGTTTTTGGACATAATTTACATGTGAACGCCTTACGATTCTTCTCATTACTATCACAGTGGAATTCTAAATGTTTACTTAAACCAGATTCAGTTGAGTATGATTTTTTACAACTAACACAAGAAAAATGTCCAGATTCTTTATTTCTTCCATTTGGTTGTAAAGTTCTTGGTTTGAATTCAGGTATTGAATCTTTTGATGAGCTTGAGTTTTTAGAGTTATTTAATTCGTCATTTTCTGTTTTCAATTTTTTTTGATATTTAGCCATTTTTAAAGGTAAATGATGAGGTACAATTAATTGGCTAGTAGAGTTATTCTCATTTTGAGCGTCTTGACTTGAGCAATCCATTGATAAATCATTAGGTAATGCACAATTTTTAATATCATCATAAAAGTTATTTTGACTACGCTTTAAAGAACGACGTCCAGAATTAGATACACTAATTAATGAAGGTTGTTTTTTATTAGGTGAAAATTTAGGTATTTGCTGCTCAGTTAAAATTGTTCGGTTTGAATTATTTATAAACTTATTTGGTGACGAGTTATGTGAATTATTTAAAACAGCAGCAGCTGCTGCAGCAACTGAGTTTAATGCATTTGTTAAATTAGGACCATATAATTTAGCAGCTAAACTTAAAGCTAGTTGTTGCTCTGGAGTTGCAGCTATAGCTACGTTATTAATAATTTGTTGCTCAATAATTTGTCGATAAATTACAGTAGATTGTTGGTTCATTAAGTAAGATGAATCATAATATAAAGGATTTGTGAGATTATTTATTAATGGATTGACTGAATTAAATGGCTGATGTCCACTACGTAAAGAATCTGGTGAACTTCTTGGAGATAAATCGAATGGCTGAGGTGAAGAAGATGAAGATGAAAATGAACGGTCTAACAATGATGTTAAATTCATTGACATTGAGTTATTTAAACCGACGTTTTTCAATGGATGGACTTCTTTTTTAATGAATTTTTCTTGTTTACTACTTTCTGGAGATGAGTTACTAGTATTTCCAGTATAGTCTGAATGGTCATCTTCAATTTCACTACAATCATCTTCTATTGAAGATCTTGTAACAGATCTTTGAGGTTTCATACTTAAATCCATTTTAACGAGATCTAAAGATGTAAAAATTCAATTAAATTCTCGTTCATAATAATCCAATTTGAGAAAAAAATTTTGATAAATTTTAGTAAAATTTACTTACCAGAATTATATTTGATTTTCAAACAAATTAATAGTTGTTTATTAAATTAGAAACAAAAACAATATAATAAGAAAACTATTCAAATATTTAAATTAGCTTTAAATACATAAACTTAAATTTTAAAATTCACATAGACAAGAATTAGGTATTCAAAAATAGACTTATAAAAAAAGATTAATCCGTTTGATAGTTATGATTTTTTTATTTTTGAAGTGAAAAGTTTGAGGAATCTAAATGGAACCGACTCTGGTTAGTCTAAAATGAAAATAAAAAAAATTTGTAAATGTTTTCCTTATTTATTTGGTTAATAGTTGTGGGTTTTTTATATTTTTTTTCTATTACTTAAAACCTAAAACAGGGGCCAATGGATCGTTTACCCTGCCTTAAATGAGTTTTCTATGTGAATCGACATTTTTAAATATTTAGCTTAAATAATATTAAAAAAAGGTGGTACTTAAACTTAGTGAAAGCCCTTATGGTGAACTCATTTTTACATGTGCTTAGCTAATTTTTTTTTTGTTAAGACCGGCCTTTTAAACCATTAATTTTATTAGACTTGTCTGAGCTTTGAATTTTTAAAGAAAATTTCTCCTTTGATCTTTTTAGCTTGAATTCTTGAACTTACGCCTTTAACTAAATTTAAAAGTCAATTTTTTCACCTTAGCACTTCTAGATTATAAAAACTAGTAAGTTTATTTTTCGATTCAACTGTTTATGTAACAAAAGAATAACTTTACATATGTTCTTTTAACTTTTTTCAATAAAAAAACAGTAAAACATTTTTTATCTTTAATCTCAATTCTTATGAAAATAAAATTGATTTCAAAGGATAGATTACTTTCTTTGTCAAATAAACTATCTTTGAAGAAAAAAGTTAATTAAAAAAATGATTTTCAATTTCTACATTTTGATTCACAAATTTTTAATTAAATTCTAATCGTCACAATAATTTTTTTTATTTTCAAACAAAAACTTTGAAATCGTTATTTTTTTCTTTCATTCAAACAGCTTTTTTAATTAAACAACTTTTCTTTTTTTAAAACTTATTAATTAGTTTGATTTAAACCTATTTTTCGATTTTTAAAAAATAAGTTTTTTAGGTTTTTCTCTCTTAAGTTTCATTAACACTTAAGTTGTTTTTATTAAAAACTTTATTCTACTTATTTCAATTGAAAAGTTTTTAATTTTCTTATGAAAGATGATTTTTTTCAATAATGGGAAAATTATTGTTTTGAAAAGAGTTTGTAAAATCATTTAGCTTTAATTATCATTTTTAAATCAAGTTAAACTTGTCAATACTTATAAAACAATGAACACAATAAAAATCACAAGTTATGTATTGCCTAGCAGAATTTTTTTTAATAAAAAAAACTAGTAAAAGTCTAATGAATTTTTCAGCTAGATTTTATGAACAAACAGGTAGAAGAATAAAATTTAGGTTTCAATTGTTGTCTGGAACACGCGATTAAGCAGCGGTCACTGTTATTTATTGTCTGAATTGAAGTGTTAGAGCCGACACCTTAAGATGCTCTTGTCCTCTTTTTGATGTTTCAATTGATCGATGTTCTTTATATTTTATTTATTTATGTTGCATTATGTTTTGATAGATTTCTTTCTTTGAATGAACGCTTATATCATTTATAAATGAAAGAGTTTTTTTTTAGTTTTATTTTGAGTTTAATCTTCAAAACAAAAATCATTTTTTTTAATAACTATTCCTAGAAAATTAACCTTGAAATAGTTTTTTTTTGTCTGATGAATTCAACCTGACTCGAAAACGACAGCTTGTGTTTAATACCAAATTTAACACTGACGATTTTTTTGCACCAAAACTTTTCAAAATAAAAAACTTAGTTGTTTTTCATATACCTACTAGATTTATAACTACAAAGGTAGTCAAGGCAAAACTTCCAGCTAAAGGCTACTTCAAAATTTAGGTTTTTCAAAGTTGATTGCCAAGCACGTGCGTGTATTAAATTAGAACTGCAGGTGAAGATTTTTGTTTTGTTATTTTTATTAAAAATTTTCCTTTGTACTTTTATTTTCAATGTATTTTGTAAAGAGAAAAATGAATGCCAAGTGTTCAAAAAAAAAAAAGAGAAAATAAAGTGCAAACCATACTTAGGTATATTGATAGGCTTTTTTAACTTATAGAAATTCTAGGCTAAATAAAATTTAGGCTTAAGCCAGGTGCAAAAAAAAATTAATAAATGTTTTACAATAGTTAAAAATTATTTTTCTGTTTCTAGTTTATTTTTCGTTTAATCCAATGCTGTTCATTTTTATATAGAGGGCGGGCGTCATTGGCGGTTATCGTAAAATTTTTTTTTCGAAATTTATTCTATAAAAAACCAAAGTGCATGTTATTTATCGACTAAATTTTAAGTTTTTTTTTAAATTAAACAACAGATAAAAATTTAGTCTTTAACAAAAAACCTCCCTTTAGAATTTTTTTTCAAAACAGTTAAATTTAGCTTTAGTATACAGGGCTATTTAAAATTAAGTTTTTAGATAATGTTGATGATTTAAAATTCAACTTAAAATGCAGAAAACTTTGCAAGTTAGACGCGTGCCACTAGTTTAAGCATTTTTTGCCAAACAAAATATTTTGTATTAATTTAGATAAAATTTTTTTTAAAGTTTTTTCTAAAGTTTTTTAAAAAACTACAAATAATTTTAAACATCCACTAATTTTAAACTAATATGCTTTTGTGTGAATTAAAAAAATTATTCAAAAATAAGTTGAAACTCAACAAATTAAAGAATAAACATTAATTTTTTGAATAAAAATTGCCTCGGATACTTTATCAAAATCAATTATTTTTCAGTTTTTATTAAAAATAAATTTAGCCTTATAGACAATATTTATCAGTTAGACTTTTTTACCAGTCTTACAGATGTGGTAAATTGATTTCCATAGCTAATTTATTATTTTGAATGTTTAATCATTTACTAAGCTTATATCTATTTAATTAAATGAACTAGTTTTTAGAAAATTAATTCCATATAAGTAATTTTCATATTATTGATAAATCTTTTTCTGAAAAACAAATTATGTGTATTGACCAAAGTTCGATTTTATAAAAAATTTTACAGATTACATAATTGAATTTTGTTGAAATTTATTTTACAATATCAGCTGCTCTAATATTTACATTTCTCTATGCTTTACTAGACTTTTTAATTTTTGATACAGTTTTTCAATTTCTTTGTTTTAGCCCACCGGTGCTAATAACTTCTCGTCATATAAATGCAATGTGCATTTTAAAGTTGCTATAAGCAACCCCTATTTATTTTTGCCTGGCACACTCACTATCTGCTTCTTATTAAAGTTTGCTTATTTCAGAAATTGTTTTTTTTTTAAATTTTATCATAAACAGATTGTGTTACTTTCTTCACCTGCCGTCTTGCGTGATACTTGCACACTTAGGTTCAGCTCATCTAAATTTTTTATTCTTGCTTCTATTTTATATTCTTATACACAATAAAGACTTTAATGAATTTTTACTTTCAAAAAAATTATCCAAAATTTTTGGTAGTTTTTATGCTCATTTAGTATTTAGACTTCAACTAAATGAAAGTTCATTTGTTTTAAATTGTTTTTTTATTGATAAATTTTTATGTAGATAAAAAGTTAGTCTAATTTTTTTTAGACTGAAGTTTCTATTCAAGATTTATCGATTTTATTAAAAGAATAAAATCAATTTTATTAGCACGTAGCAATACAAGTTGCTTAAGCAGAAGATCTCCTTGAAAATTTCTTAATCCGTTGTTATAAAATTTTTTCTAACAATGGCCTTCGAGTGTCCTGTGATCAGGTCGATGTACTTAAAAATACAGTTTGATAGCTCAAGGTATCACCGCACGGTGCATTGATAGGTTATGAATTTTTTTTAAGTTTAAATCAATTTACTGAGTTTTTTAAAAAATTATTTAAAAATTTTGATTCAAATTGAATTTTTATAATAAATTTTTATCATTAACTTACTTTGAAATATCTATTTTGTAGTTTGAAATAATAAATTTGAAAGTTACTTTTGAATATTTCAAACATTGGAATTTAATTTTGACAGTTTTTTTCATGAGTAGCAAAATTAATTTGAAAAAAATTAAAATTGATTCTTCATTTTGCAAATACAATTAGAGTTTTTTCATTAATATCTCTAATTAAAATTACATATCAGCTAAACTGTTTTTTTTTTCAAAAAACAGTTAAAACTTATAGCCATTTAATTAAATAAATATAACTTTTTTGTAATACATTTAAGTTTATGTCAAAATTTTAAAGCTTTTTTAAGTTAATTGACTTAAATTTTTAAATGCTTTTTTAGGAAATAGTTTTTTGATTGTTTTTTCTTTCTAATTTTAGAAGGTGAACAGGTTATAAACGACCACCATTGAACATTCAAATTTTTAATTTTATTATTATCACTTGTTATATATTTTTTATGATGTAAACGTTTATTTCCAATAAGCAAAACTGATCATAAAATTGATTTTGAAGAAGCAAGTTTCTTTTTTTAAATTCTATTCAAGGTTTTTTTAAGATATTGTTCTTAATAAAAAAAGTTTATGTTGTGTAATTTACTTTTGTTGTTTTAATATTATAATTCTATTTAAATTATAAACGAAACTTAATTTCTTTTTAAAATAGGTCTTTAAATTAGCTGCTTCTTTTTTTTAGATATTTTTTATAATTAAAAACTTCTCATCTGCTCTTTAACACGTGTTGTTAGAACTGTCTTTAATGTCACCTGCGCAAATTACATCATTATTTTATTTACATAAACTATAAAATAAAAGAAAATAAAAAGAAGATGAATGGTTGAATGAATTTAAATCCTGTCCAGCACACCTGACCGGGCCTTCTGTTTTAAAACAGGACATAGAAGTACAGGTGAACATCTAAAACTTTTTATACATCTTCAATGAGCCTCTTTAAAGTTTTTTTATTTGTTCTATTCATTAAAATTTCTTTAGTTTCTAGACTTCAAAATTTTCTGTTTTTTACATGGTTTATTGATAACCACTAACGACTTTTAATAAATAATTTTGGTTTTAAAATTTCTAATGATAATTTATTTTAATTTTTTGTCTTAAGTAAGTAAATTTTTTTTCAAATAAGCTAGACAGGTGGATTTAAAAAAAAAATTATTTGAGCAGTTTATTTCAAATAGTAACTTTTTCAAAGTTTCTTGCATGCTTAGAAACATTTTAAAATTTTTGGCTTAAAATTTGTGTTTTAAATATCTAATTCTATCTATCTAGTTTACATAATTAATTTTTTTTTGTTTTTCTAGTTAAAGTTAAAATTTACCCAATAAAAGTTAAAAAGTATTTAAATTAATTTTAGAAAATAAAATTTGAAAATAGACTGTAAAGTTTTAAAAATTATAAACAGGTTCAGAAAGGTCTATTCCCATGATGCAAGTTCTCACACATATACAATTTAGAGATGCTTCAAATATATTTTTTTAACGAACTTATGGTTCCCATCAACTCCAGCCCTTTTAAACACGTGCTATAAACGATCTAAATTTTATTTTTGACCTTCTATGGTAAAATAGTGTATTACATTTGCCTAGTGAAAAAGTGTGCTAAACTAGAAAAAAAAGTCGTTCAGTGAATTTTTCAATTTTTAAACTAAACAGAATAAAAACAGAAATCTGTACATTAAAGTTAGAATCAAAAAAAAAAGCGAGTGTGTTTTTGATGAATGCACTTGGCATAAAAGAAATGGATAAAGGTTACAAAGCTGGTGTGACCGTAAGACAAACTATACACACGTCGTGAAGCACGAGTTTTTATAATAAGCACAAGTGACAATTCGTTATTTTCTATCTATTTTCATTTTATGCCTGTTCACAGGGTTATTAAAATAAATAAAAACTTAAGCTTAGCTTTTTCGAATATATTCCCACGAGATTCGAATTTGATAAGCACGCGTTGTAGCTCGTTTAGTCATTAGTTATGTAATAACTTATTAAAGATCACCCACATAACTGATGCACGTGTTTTATTTTTTATTCTGCTTGTAAGAAAAAGTAAACATTTCTCAAACATGGTCAAACCTGTTATTGTGTCTGAATCTAAAAAATAGTTTAATTTCCGGAAAAATAAGATGTCAAAAACAGTTTTTTTTTTTCATTGACGAGTTTGAAATAATAAAATGCAGTAAGTAAAAGAACACGTGGCTAGTAGATTTAGTTTTTCTTTTTAATTTCCGTTACCAAGGTTTATTCAGATTTTATTTTTGATAATAAACTTTGTATCAGTTTCGTTTTAATCAATGTTTTTGTTTATAATACTCCTTTTAATAGATTTTTTAATAATTTTAGTTTAGCTAATTTAATGAATTTTCATAAAAACCATAAACACTTTCGAGTAAAATGAATTAAAAAAATTTTCTCTTGATCAATAGTGTGTAAAAAAATCGACATCCATAAGCCACTATTTAAACTTAACATAATTTTAACGAATTTTTAAATTCAAATATCTTGCCAGCTGAATCCTGTTAATGATTATTCAAGTTTTATAAAATAATATTTTAGGAAAAAAAAATCAAGTGGTCAAACATTAGTTTTCCAAACACCAGCTTTGATAACCGTTGGGAAATTTTCGAAATAGGTAAAGGACGATTTTTGTACAATAAAAAAAACTTTTTTAACGAACTTTTCAAAAAAAGTGGGGGAAAAGAATGAACAATTGCAACGCTTATTTGATTTCAGGGTTTTACAAAGATTCAAGATGCTTCTCACGAACTTTATATTGATTCAAAATTTTATGATCAAAAGTTTATTTTTACCTATTGAACACCACTTGTTTTTAAAAATACATACATAGCCACTAGTTTTTTAGATCATTGTACGCCTTCGATTCCCATACAATTATAAGTTCGTTTTTATGAAATGAATTCAAATTTATATTTTCTTAAGGCACGTGTATAACATTGCTTCAAAAGTCTCCAAGTTTTTATATATACATTAGCTGTAAAATTCCTAATGAGTTTTTTTAAAGCACAACAAAAAAAAAGACAGTGAATATAACCTCATTTTGAAAGCTTTTTTGATTTTTTAAAACTCAGATATGATTTTAATGTGTTAAACTTCTTATTATCATTTTTGAATATGAAACACGCGACTTCATTTTTTTGCTTAATATTTTACACAAGTTACACGTGCAATAAGATTGTCCTTGAAAAATTGAGTTTTCACCATCTCATAAAAACTTATTCGCTATAATTTAAACAAATGTGTTAGTAATTGGATGTTTATTTAAGTTATCCTTTATGTTTTATAAATATTGAAAGCTTTTTAAAAATTGATTTAAATTCATTAAGCTTTAGCTAAATATGAAAAATAATTGAAGATATTTTTGTCCAAATAATTAAAATCTTGATTATAAAAAAATAAAGCTATTTAAATAACAAGAGGCTTTTTTTATGAAATTTTACGCGTGTCTTATGCAAGATTTATTTCAAAATATTAAAATCTCTTTATAAAAAAAATCTTAAAATTTTTAGTTATTCAATAAAGATATGAGGAAACTTAAGCTTTAATTTGTAAAACAAAAGAATCGTCAAAAATTCATTTAAAGTTTATCTGTTTATTTATAAGAAAATTAAAATAGTTTCCAGCTGCATCCGGTCTATTTGTTCATTCACTGAAATTCATTATTGAAAACCATAGTTTTTTTTTTGCTTACAATAGTTAAAAACTTACTATTAATTAAACACTGCTATACAGACACCGTCAAAGCAAGACAAGTTTTTTTAACTTAGTTAGAAAAAAAGCAGGACGCGTGTACCAACTTGCCCAGATGCACGTGCATGTAAGGAAACCAGTCTAGATTTAACTAATATTTTACTAGTGCAAAATTAAAAAAGATGCGTAAGATTTTGTTTTTATTATGCTATGAATTAAAAAATTCTTTTTTTTTAAATAATTCTAGTGACTTTTTTTTAAATCATTTCATATGTTTAACAGATGGCTAAGTTTTTTCTTTAAGAATAGTTCAGTTGACTTGGTTTCTTAAAAAATCTTTTTTAAACCTTAGAAATAAACACAACAAGCTTTGTATATTTAAAAGCATTTTAAATACATTAGAGATTGATATTTCAAAGACATTTTCTTTATAATCATCTTTTAATGATTTTTTTCTCAATTCAAAATCATTAGATTGAAAATTAAATTGACTTAATTTAATTTAAATAAAACTGAAAATTTTATTTAGAATTTTTAATTTTATTTAATATTCATACCAATTTCAGTCTTATGAACATTTGGGTTTTTCAAATACTTCTTAGGCTTTTTAAAAATTGATAAACTTTTTCTTTAAAAAAACATCTTGACTATTTAGTTGAAGATTAGTGTAGAATCATCATACTAAATTAACAATTGTTCAAATTGTTTTTACAATGACTAAGAAAATTACAGCACGCGACCCTTATAATTCTAGCTAAAAGATAAATCTTAATGTGTACATATTTAAGATTTGCACCTTTTTATCTTATTTTTTTTTTATTTATTTTCTAAAAAATTTTCTACCGCTCCTTCTGTTTAAGAAGAATATATAGCTCAAGAATTAATTTAAGCTTTAAAGAACGGTCTTATACACTGTACATAAATTGAAAAAAACTATGGATCTTGAAATCTGTTGTCCACTAAAACTTCAGACTCGTGCACTAGCCCAATGCTCCACAGGCCATAGAGAAATAGACAACAGAAGGCTAGTTAAATGAAAACACCAGGTTGCAAATAGGCGATTGCCAATCAATATAATTATTTTTAAACCAATTTCACCTTGTACTTAAATTAAAAGAAAAAAGTTAACTAAAATCAACAAAGTACTGTTTTTTGAAAAAAAAAAGACTGGGCGCTTTTATGTTAATAAAGTTTTTCACACAGGTTTTTAATTTTTGTTCATCTTTTAGATACTTTTTTAGTTCACAAACTTAATTTAAAGGCTTTTATAAAATTTATGTTACATGCTCAATTATTATAAGCTTAGTTTTAATATCACAAAAGTTGTTTCAAAGTTTCTTTTTTATAAAATTTATTTGATTGTGGTCAGTTGTTAAGCGAGCCAGTTTTTTCTGAATTCAAATAAATTTTTTGAATATGTAATTAAAATATTATTTAGAAGCATCTTTTTAATAGCATTATAAATTCATAATCTTCATAAAAAGTCCTCTTGATTTTTGGCATTTTTAAATTTTCTTAATTATTTATTAAGTGAAAATCAGATAGTAGTCTCTATTCCTAATAAAAAAATGAACAGTAGATTTTTCAATTTATAAATTAAATAGTGCAAATTGTTAGTACACGACTTACACTCACCTGGGTTTTAAAATTGATTTAGTCAATTTAAATTTTGCCTAAAACATTTTTGTACTAAAAATTTTTTACTTTTGAACTCATCTGCTAATGATTTTTTTTCTTATATTTTAGAGACACTAAGCATTGTTTAGAGTTTTTTAAAAAAAATTTAATGTCTTGACCAGAAGTTTATTTTCGTGATTTTCAAAGTGTTTAGACGGTTAAGCTTTGGTGGTAAGTTTATTGTTTTTAAAATAGAAAATTATAGTTATCACACTTTTCATAAATTAAGTCTACCACATTTTTGAAAAGTTAGATTTTTTTCTATAAATCTTTTTTCTAGTAATTTCTTTTGAAAAAAATATGATGAAATTTTTTTGAATATTTCAAGTTTTAATTTTTTTGATAGCTCTGAATTTTTTAATTGTTTTAAAATTAAGTTCAGTTAATTTTGAAACCAGATGATCTGCTTTATAGTTTATTTAATTAACTTGCCACGTGTGTTTTACGGGTGATTATTGATTTATAATTGTTTAATAATTTTTATTTTTTTGTTTGCCCACCTAAGGCCTTGTATAAACAGATGCAAAGTACAGATGCAATACTTTAAGTTTTATTAGACAGTTTAGATTATAACATTTTTAGATCACTTAAATTAAAAGTACAAATTTTGTGTTTTATTTAAATTTATAAACAAAAATCAACTGATTATCAGTTTACACTAATCTTAAAATAAATAAAAATTAGGTAATTTATGAGTAATAAAACTTAATACAACAGATTTTTTGAGATCCAAATAAAATTTTATTTTTCTTATCTTGTTTTAAATATCTCTAGTTGAATAACTACTTCTTAAAAGTTGAAAGTTGAAAAAACCTTGTAAAAAAAGATAGCTGCGTTGTAAAAACTTTTACTTTTTTGTGAATAAAAAAATGTAAAAGTTAATTATAAATGCCAGATGTGATTAGCAATTGATTTCTAATATTAGTAAGTTATAATTTAAAGGGTTTTTTTAAATCTATTTTTTTATTTTTAACTTAATTTTTAAGTAAACAGATTGCAAATTCAAATGCACTTTACTTACTAACTTAATAATTATTTAAGCAAATCTATTACACTCAAATTTTCTTTCTCTGTTTTAATCAAAAAAATATTCTAATTGAAATTTTTAAACATAAACTTAAAAAAATTAAACTTTGCTAAAAATATTTAGTCAACCATAAATTTTTGTAGGTGCCTTTACAATTTTATGACATCTTATTTAATATCTATTGTTTTTTATTCATCATAAAGCTTTCTAAAATCAATAAAAAAAAACCTGACACTTGAACCTGGCTTGAAAATATTAACGAATAACTATTGTCTGTTACAAGGATAGGCAGGTTTTTTTTTGTTTGTTGAGGAAATAAAAAGTCAGATGTTTATTACTTTAGCTAAATTTACTGATCAGTAAAAATTTACTTTTCCGTGTCTTTTAATGGCACGTGTTTTGTTTTGGACATAGTTATTCAAAACAATTTTAGAACCTGTTCTTAATTAAAATTTTTTTTTTGACATTGCATCTGTTTGTATACAAAATTGTAAAGTGAGGTTTTTTTGAAAAAAATTTAGTTTGGCCTAAGAAAAATTTAAATAACATTGTTTTAGACATCTGTTTTCAAGAACAAGATTATGCTGAATATTTTGTTACCATAGTAAAAGCACGACAAAAACTTGATATTTATTTCAACTAATTATAATTAAGTTTATGTATATTTATTGGACATGTAATTTTTAAAATAAAGTTGAAATTACCATGTTAATTTATTTGTTTTTTTTTAACTTTAGTTTTAGTAATTTAATTAAAACTATAAAAGCTATGAATCATAAACGTTTTAAATTTTATCTTCACCAAGTTTCACCTGGAACGCGTGCCTTACGCGTTAATGGTAATTTTGGAGAAACAAATAAAAAAAAATTGTTAAAACACGCATCGAAATTGAAAAGAGTACAAGCTTTTAAGGTGCTACAACATGTGGCTGGCAACAATGGGTGTGCTATGGTGATTTTTAATTCAATTAAAAAGATGCAAAATTTTTTTTTCTATTGTTTCTAATTATAAAAACACCAGGAAATTTTTAGTTCAAAAGATGTTTGCGTGTTTTAGCAAATTCATCTGTGATCAAATTTTTTTTTAAATTTAAAATAAATTTTTCAAAATGTTTCACAAATTCAAATTCACTGTTGCTTTATAGTAAATTAAAAACTATGATCTTTCAAAATAAAATCTACTAGAACTAAGCTTTGTTGTTTATAAAGTATAATAATTTAGTTATAAAGAATTTTTGGCTTTAGTTTTAATTTTTTTCTTTATTAGTTACAAACTAGTATTTTATTTTTTTATCGTAATGAAAAATATGGCTTGTTTCAAAGTTTTCTAGCATTTATTAAAAGTCTAGTGATCGTTTGGTATTATGTCCAGCTGAGTTTTTGTGCAAATTTGCTCACTTTGCATCTGCGTGTACCTCTGCGGTCATTTAATTTTTGTCATGATCTGATTTTTAAGTTAAGCTGTTTTTTTGAGTTTTATAATTTATGTCACAAACATTTATAAATATTATTTTACAACTTTGCATCCGCCTTACTTCTATAATATTATATCAAAATTAAGATCTAGTTAGTTTTTTGGATAAAAAATTAGTTTTATTTTTATTAGAAGGCTAGTAAATTTTAATTTTTATTCATAATATTTTCTAAATAATAAGTTCAAATTATGCAGCTGATATTTGAAAAACATTTGAATAACAAGATAAGCTTATTTAATAAATGAAATACATCAAGACTTAAATTTCAATCAATTTTGAAAGCTAAAATCTACTTTTAAAAATAATATTTTTCAATTACATTCTTTTATTTGTAAAAGATGTTTTTGTTGTTTTTAAAGACAAAAAATTGCTTCATGGCTTATGCTTTTTACTATTTGGTATTTCAAGTTTAAAATTTTTTTCAGCAAACACGTGTTTATATTCACTATCACCTTTTGTTCATTTTTTTTTTTTGAAATTTTGAATTGAAAACAGTAATTAAAATCGTGAATTGAACTGATTAAAATATTTCAAATTTAAATTTCAAAAAAAATTTGGAGAGGCTTCAATAATTTCTTGTGAAAAATTGATCTAATTTTGAGTTTAAAAAACTTTATTTAAAAAATCTTTGTAAACGTCAACAGCTGATTTTCTTTTAAAGGTAACTTTGTTGTCTGTTTAAACTTCTATAGTTTTATTATTTTTTTTTAATTCAACAAGATAAACTTTTTAAATAAAAGAAGATTTAAGCAGATGGAACATTTTAAAACTTTTATAAACTTTTCATCAGTAGTGTATTTATTAAAGTTCTGACGTAAGCTAAACTTTACCACGTGCAAAACGTTAGTTTAGGTGTTAACTGTAAATCTAAAATTATTTTACGGCTTTTTCCCAAGATTTTAACTATTCTTCATCTGTTCAAGTCATTGAAAAGTCTTTAAACTATCTTTATTTTAGATACTCCACCTTTTTACTTCCGTTACTTGAAATTTTTATACTAGTAAATTATTTTCTCACGTGATCCTTAAATACTCATCTTGTTCAAGATGCTTTTTATAAATTTCATTCATAACTTTAAGGAAGCTATTTCCGAAAATTAACGGGTTTTAAGTGAATCAATTTTTTTCTCAAAGCATTGTATTTCAATTTTACATCACGAATTTTAGTAATCAAACAAGATAGCGTTTAAGCAAGTTGACCACATAGTTGACCTTGTACTAAAATTTAAAATTAAGTTTTAAATGTATAAAATTGATTTGAATTGTTTCTTTGTGAGAAAACAAAAAAAAATTTGGTTTTTAATTACACATTTCATAATTACACAAACTCAAACGCAGTAAATTGAAGAAAAATTGGGGCGGCTATTTTTTAAACAAAGAAAGACGGTTCAGTTTATTAAAAAAAATGTTGTACTTCACCCAAGGTCTAAAGGCATTTTTAAAAAAAAGTTTATCCTTAATTTTCGAACATTAATTAAAGTTTCCGGCAACAAGATAGATTTTGTATAGAAGGTCATAGTTAGAATTTGTATTAATTTGTAACAATTTCCTTTTTTTTTTGATAATCGAAATTGATTAAATTTCCTTTCCAAAAAGTTAGCTTTTCAAGCCTTGCTTGATTACCCTAGTTAATTGTAGAAATGATATAACACTATTATAGTAACCTACTAAAGTGACGGTGGTTATTTTTTGAGTAACAAATACAAAAAAACGATGCAGTTGGTCTAAAAAAAAGGATCGGTGACCCTCTTTAAGTATAAAAATTTGAATTTTACTCTGCGTGAAATGTGTCGCAATTTTCGAAGATTTTTATTAAAATATACATTTCATGCTGTGTTCCTTCTATTAAGTAAAAAGTGTTTAAGAAAAACAACTAAAAATTTAAAAATTCGTGCTGAGATTTAGGTTTTTTACTCTTTCAAAATATTCCAGTAATTTTTGACCAATTTTTTTTAAAAAAATCTATTTTTTTATTAAGATTTTAACGTAAAAATACTCGATTTAGGCTAATGGAAAAAAAATTTCTTCCGTTTGCTAATTTATGGTGCACCTAGTCAATTAATAAAGACTACCACCGGAAAGATTTACACGCGACTAGGTTTGGTTTTATTAAAAAAAAGTAAAAATTAATAAACATCTCGTCAGCTTTTTTTAAATTAAGCATTTTATTATAACGACTTAGTTTATTTATAACTGAAATTTGTAGAAAAATTTTTTTTAGTAAATCGACATTTCTTGAGGCTTTCCTAAAAAAACTTTTATTTAAATTAGAAGATTATATTTTGCTTAGGTAGGTTCCTATACTATTGAAATAAGTAATAAAATTTTTTGTTGTTTATAAACACAAAAATATTTTGCTTATAAAGAATTTAAGTTATATAAGGCTAAGATTGATTTAAATAAGTGGTGATTAGTGGATTAAATTTTGACTTGGCAAATTGTCAATACAAATAATTTATTTTAGTTTTTTTACATGTTTAACATTAAACCAGTAAAACTTTCAAAAAATTTTTTTTTAAAGATGGCTACTACCTGTTGACTTATTGAAAAAAAACGGAAGGTAAAATTGCAGTTATAACACCTAAAAGTCAAAATTGATTTTAAATTTTAAATTGAAAATTATTTTAAGCTGTTCAGTTTACAAGCACAATAAAAACTAATTTCATAAAGGTGTCAACAGAAGAGGCGCTAGAGAGGAAATAAAGCGATTTAGGAGTTAACTAATCATAAAATTGATTGACAAGTTGCTAACTATCTAGCTATGTCTAATTTTCTTACTGTAAGTCATAATTATTTCTATCATTTTTAACAAAGAAAAAGAAAATTTGAAGGTGGCCTGTGGCAAAATTATGATGCTTGTCAAGTGTTATAGACTATCGTTTAAATAAACTAAAGCATAAAATAATTTTAAGTAGCAGTTTTCAGCTCAATAGTTTTTACAGTTTTTTAATTTTGTTCTAAAACTTATCTATAAAGCCTACAATTATCAAAAAGTTTTCCTTGTTATGTAAAATACCCGCTGCTTTACAACTGTTCCATATGCTTATGTAAAAAGGTTCTTAAATCCATAAAAATTAAGTTTCATAAAAATAAATTTTTTAAATCTATTACCATATGTTTATACTTGCCAAAATCATATTTTTTTTTTAATGTGTCTGTATTACTACGATGGTGGTAGTGAAAAAAAGCAATAGATTGCACAAGAAATAAACCATTTTTACCTAATCCATCGACCGCTATTTCTAATTTCATCTTTTTATTGTTAAATTTGATGTATTTTTTAATGAGCTATTTAACCATCCTTTCTTAAAATGAAGTTTTTTTAAATAGTTTTGTGTTTTTCGTTCATCAATTCTACAGGTGGTTCAAGTTATTTATTTAAATTTATAAACAGTTGAATTTTAAACTTAGTTGAAATTTTACAAGTTTTTTGATTAAAAATATTTTTTCACAATTTAACCTTAATTTTAGACAATAAATCAATGCTTTATAAACTGAGCATTGTAATTTCATAAATTTATTTGTTTTTTTTTTTTATTTTTATAATGGCTAGTTTATTACACATGATCTTGATCTTAACTACTAATAACATAAATACAAGTAGGCTCATTCCTTCTTATAACTAACTTTATTGTCTTGAAAAATTTAATTTGTTTTATTTTGCAAAACAATAGTAAATTAAAAAACTCTTTAACTTGAACAAATTGAATATTTATTATTTGTTTTCTGTTTCTTAACACTTTTTTTTTCAGCTATTTTAATTTTTTGGTATTTGAAAAAAAACTTGGCCAAAATTGAGAATTTTTTTATTCCTTTCTTTGCCTGCAGATATAAATTTTTTTTTCAAATCTTTAGTTATCAATCTACATTTAAATTAATTAGATATTTTCAATTAAACTTTCTTTAATTTTTTACCAAAATCATAAAGAAATTTAATAAAAACTTTTTAAAAAAATGAATGATGGTTTTTTTGTCAAAAAAGGTAAATAGCACAAACAATAAAAATGAAGGTTAATAACAACAATTAATAAAAATAAGTAACACTAATAAATAAATTATAAATTTAAAAGCTGTAACAATCAATTAGTTGTTGAATTATGTTAACAAATAAAGTAACAAAATTTTCTGAATAAAATTGTCTGGTCTAACGCGTGTTAGTCAATCTAAGAATAAATTTAATTTAATTTAATATTAAATACTTAAAACAATGTGCAAATTAACCTGCGGCGCGTATAAACTTTATACTTAATTAACATGCTTTTTCAGGTTTTTGCTATTATGTTGTAAAAAAAATTTAAAAAAAAATTTTTTTAAATAAAGATGTAGCCTATGCAATATAACAGTGAGATTTTTTTTTCAAATTAGTGGAAGTTGTTCATCATATTTTATTAAGAAAGTTTCTTTAAGATTATTTTAATTCTTTTGTTATATAAAGCTGACCCATCCATCACAGAGAAAAATTAAGTATTCTTTCATTTTTTTATGAATATTAATGCTTTAAATAAATTACTTAACTTTCAGTTCATAATATTTTTAAGCCAACGGCATTTTTCAACCTGCTGTGAAAGCTAATTTACACATTTGAAAACAAAACAAGTCAACTGATTTTATTAATTTTGTGAAAAAAAAAATGTTTTAAGTTGATTGGCCGGTAGATACATTGTTCTAAAAAAAAAAGAATTAGATTAAAATTAAGTTATCATTCTCAGCTATGACTTTATAAATTTTTGATTGTTTTAGGCAAAAAAGTTTTTTAATTTAAACATTAATTCAGCCAGAATTATGAATGTAATGATATTTTAATTTTTATTTGATTACTTATTCTGTTTCTGGTAAAATAAATAGTTTCAATCAAAAAACAATTACTCAAAATATTTAACCAAAAAAAACACAGCTTTTTCAATTATTATGCTTCTTAACATTTTAAGTAAAAGGAAAAAATTTATTAAAATTTTTCTTCAAAATAAACATCAAAAATATTTTCTGATAGATAATCGGATTAAAACACTTTAATCAATTATACTTAACGTGATTTTTGATTTAAAATTTTTTTTCTAAATATTCATTCATTCAAGTTTAGTCATTTCTTTGAGAGTTTTCAAATTTTTAATAAAAATTATCATTTTTAAATTAAAGTTATAGATTTGAGATTAATAAATTGTATTTCGATTTTAGTTCATCTTTTTGATGCTATAAAAGTTATCTTATTTATCAGATAAACTATTTTTAAAAAATTAGCTTTTAGGCACCCAGCATAACACGATTGATCTTCATCACCTAAAAAAATCTAAAATGTCCTTCATGTTTTTTGATAAACCATCTTCATATTTAATTGCTGTTAAAAAAGTTTTTAATTTATTTCTAAGAGGCAGTTTTAATTTATCTATTTTTATTTATGTCATCAATAGTATTAAAACTAGAAATGAAACCTTTTTTTTCTAAGAATTTACCAAGGTTTTTGAAACATTTTAGAAAAAACTTTTTCTTTTTATTACAATGAAAACTTTTTAACAGTAAATTTAGTAAAAGTGTCGAATCAGTCAGCAACTTACATCAATTTTAACAGTTTTGGTTTAATTTCATGCTGATTAGATGTTTTCTTATGAAAAAAAGGCTGAATTTGAACTTTCACATCTTTTTATAATACCTGTGGTTTTTGGGTTTTTTTTTTGATCTATGGCTTTTAAATTTTTTCTTTCTAATTTTAATCTATAATTCTATAAAAATTTATTTTTTTTGATTCAAAGTTAATTTTCTTTTTCAATATTCTTAAATTAAGTTTTAAAAGTTTCAACATCTCTTTAAACATTGAACTTTGAATGCAATTAATTTGTTGAAACTAATTTTATCCATTGATTAAAATGTTAAGTGATTTATTATCGTCTAAAAATAACTAAAATTTTCAATGATTAGTTTGATAAGTTTGTTTCAAAAATTAGCTCAACTCATAATTTTTTTGCTTTTTAACACATTTTTGCTAAAAAATAGTTTCATCTAGAAGTACAAAAATTTTCAATATTCAATAATTAAAATTTTAAAAAAAGATTTTTTAATAGCTTTTTAAAGAACTTTCTTCAAAATGAAATGAGTAAACAGTTATAAAATAAGTTTTAAAAGTTATACTAAAATGAAATGTAATAAATAATCTCAATGGACGGGTGGTCAATCTCAATTTCCTTTTTTTATAACTTTTAATCGATTCTAAAAAAAAAAATTCTGTTAAATCAAAAAAATTGTGTAAATCAAACAAATAGACTAGTCAATTGATTGTGGTCAAAGTTTAAATAAACTAAAATGTGAGAAATTTTTTTTTATACTTAAGTTTAATTTGGTTTTTATTTTTCTACTATGACCAATCATTTAATTCTTTCTTTTTGTATAATTTTTTCTTTTCAAAGAATCTTTATTTTAAACCAAATATCATGTTTTGGAAGTTATTTTATTTGAATAAGACTCATAATTACAAAGAAATAATTTAAAACAGCTATTAAACATTAATTTTTTAAACAGAGTTATTGATTTAAGCTAAGTTTTTAAGCATAAAATTATAATAAAACCTATAAAGATTAAGATTAGTTTAATTAAAAGCTTAAAAGTAAGATTTGATCAAGATAGTTTTAATAAAAAAACTAACAGCTCAATTAAAACTTGTTGCTTAATTAATACTTGTTGATCAATAATAAAAATCTATTTATTTTTAAAAAATGTAAAAAAATCTTGTTTTAAACGAGTTTTTATTGACTGATTACTTAAAAACAATTTTTTTTTTGTTTAAAATTAAAACCTTATTTATGAATGATAAAGGTTTTCATTGTTAAAGCTTTCATTATTGACTAAATATACTACTCAATGTCCAGTTTACATTTTTTTTGAAGCAAGAAATTTTTCTTAGTTTGTTTAAATTACCTGAAAATTAGAAGGGCAATTCAAATTTACACATTCGCTATTCATTCTTTTCCTTTTTATTTGTTATAATACTTTTTTGTTTATTACATGTTTTTCTTAGATTTTTTTGTTTACTTTTTATTGCTCTATATTTTTAAATTTTTTTTAAATGACCAACAAAATTTTATGTTTACAAAAGATCGATTACGGTCAATACAAAATCAATAAGTTAACAAACTTTTCTTTATTTATAAAGGTAAGATGAAATGTTCAAAAATTCTAAGTAAAAAAAGTAAATAGTAAAATTACATGTGTAAAAAAAACGCATCTGTTTTTTGAAAGGTTTCAAATAAATCTTTTATTTAAAAATTTAATTTTTACTTACATCCGCATCAATAATAACTCTAAATTTTATATTATTTATTTTCTTAATTTTTTTACTTTTTTTATTAATCTGTTTGATCAACGGTTGAACCTTGTTTCCTGTTTAAGTGTACCTAATTTATAAAAAATGATTTTTTAGATGTAAAAACTTATAATTTAACAATAAGCTAACAGTTCATTATCAAATTATGTGAGAAATTTACAAGTTGTTTAACGGTACTTCAGTTATTAATGATTTTTTTTTTTTAAATACAAATTGATCCATTAAAGTTAATTAACTAAAAAAAAATTCTAAGGTCTAACACCTTTTGTATAACCTTGTACATTAACCTTATAATAAAAAAAACTCTTCTATACTTTATTTACTTTCCACATTAATGCCTATAACAAATTTTTATTGGTTTACATGATAAATATTTAGCTCATTGTTATTTGTGTAGATATTGTCTTCCTTAATATTCTTTAAATAGTTAAGAATGTTTAATTATGTTCCAAATTTCCTGAGTTCAAAAAAAATCCATTAATTAATAAATGGTTTCAGGTAATTTAATAAAAGGTGTGAAATTAGAAACTTTTGACCAAAAAAACTAGTTTTATGTGTTATTAATAATAATTAAAAGTCGACTTTGGTTTAAAAGCTTTTAGTAAGACTGTAAATAAAAAATTTTCTAACGCTTAAAAAATGTTTGAATAAAAATAGAATGTGTTTTTGAAAGGAATATTATTATATAAATTAGATTTATGAAATTTTATTAAATTCTTAGATTAAAATGAAAAATTTTTGATATGAGTTTGATTCTTTTAATTATATTAAAAGTTTAGGAACAAAAGGTTTGTGCTATAAATCTAAAAGAAATAATAAACCTAAAATTGTTCTTGAATAATTTTTCGGTTTATACCTTTTTGTTCATGAGATGACCAATTTGGAACAATTTAAGAACATAAATTACTAATTGCTTTGTGTTTAAGGTTAAATACACTCTACACATTTTTAACGACTAAAATTTAAAACATTTTTCGATCTTTTCTTTGCTTGTGAAAATTTCTCACTCAATTTTCTGCTTTTTTTTAACAAAAAAATGCACTTTGTGCTCATATGTCATTATGTCCAGGATTTAAAGATATTCTTTTTTTGTACTTTTATATAATAACAACCCTACCTTAATATCAGGTAAATCTTACCTAACTTGCAAGAGAATAAAATTTTTTAGTAAGGTGAAATGTGTAGAGCAACATTTGAATCCAAGGTTAAAAGAGTAGCTTCAATGGTTCACTTGCTTGTAAAAAATACTTCTCTTCAAATTTTTTTTAATAGGCTGAAAACACATGTTGCTTCATATTTTACTGTGATAGACTTTTTCAATAACAAAGATTTTTTGAGGCTACTTTTTTCTTAACAGTACCTAAGAAGACTTTATGTTTATAAAAAAATATGATCAAGTTCTTAAAATTAATATTACATTGAAGTATTATTTTGAAAAGTTTGATCAATCAAAATTGAATATAATAATTAAGCTTAACAAATAAAATTTTAGCAGAGCTAAAAATTTCAAGATTTTGTTTGTTTTTGTGAAAATAATTCTCTTATTAAATATGTAAAAGAATAAAAAAAAGCGACAACCAATGTTTACCCTTTCAAAAAATTCTTATTTTTTACCTGTTTTCAAGTGTTCTTGAATCAACAAAGCTGAGATTACGCGATATGAAACAATTCACATAAAAAAAACTTTGTAATCAAATTTCTTCTTTGCTAATTTTAAACTTATCGGAATTTTGGATAATTCAATATTTTTAAGCCTTAATTGAAAAGGTCGAGCAGGCCACTTTTTACAAAAAAATTGAAAGAAATTTTAAATCTTATATGACCCTTTTATTTCAAGTGTTAACTACATCAACAAAACGAAAGTATTTTTGATGAGAACATTTAAATTTTTTTTAAAAATCAAATTAGGAACAGGTTCGAACAAAAAGTTTTGAATTACAACTACTTTTTTTGTCAATTTGAATTCTTAAATAAAAATACCGATGAAAATGTAATATGAGTAGTTTGTCTTATTAAAAATTTTTATGATTACTTTTACATTTATGTAAAAGTTAATTTACATTTGATAATGTGTATTAAAAGAATTTAAATGTTGTAAATGTTGATAGATTGATTCATTTTAAAAAAATTCTTTTACATGATTCACAAGCTTAATTAATAAACTTATTTCAAATATTTATGTAAATTTGTTACTTAAATTTTTGCATTCCTTAAAATTACATTGAAACTCAATCACTCATTTTCAAAAAATCTAATCAATTTTGAATTTTAAAATTTTTTCAAACTTTATTTAGTTTTGAAAAATAACCTTGTTTTAAGTGTCTTTACCCTTTTTTATCAACTTTGCTTATTGAAAATTAGCTTTAAATAAATTTTTAAACTGTTGAGAAAAGTTTTTTTGACTTTAGATAAATTAGTTATTCAGTTTGAAAAATCAGTTTTAAACCATAAAAAATCTTTTCATAGAATTAAACTTAATCAATAAAGGTGATTATAATAAAAAAATTTTTTTGAATATTTTCAATTGTGCAGGGTTTTTCGCAATATTTATACATAAACATGACTAAATTAAAATTAAGAGCAACCTAAGTGCCAAGTGGATTTAAGTTGTTTTTAAAAAAGAAAAAAATTTCTATGCAAAACATTACCTGTTGTAATATATGTCCAAACGATAGAACATTTTTACTGTTTGCGGTAATTAAGGTCAACAAGACGTTGATGGAATGCTTTTAGAAAAATCTTTTTTTTAAGTTCTTTGTAGATCACAGGGTGAAACTGATTTCAATCAAAAGTCAAATTAACTTTGATTTTATACTTTCTTAGTTTTTTTTTTTTGTTCGTTAAAAGCTTTTTTTTTTTGCTTAATAAAACCTCTATCATCTTTTAAAAGTTTAGATGTGATTTTTTTTTGAATTCCTTTACATTTTATTTAAAATTAAGGTCAACAAAGTTTTTTTTGAATACTTTTTTAATTTACAGTTAGAACTTTCATCCGGATCTGCTCAATCATACACAACTCTTTGAGTTTTTTACATTTATTTAATTTATTTAATTTTTCGTCAATTTTTTTCTTTTATTTGTTTTCAATAAATTACAAAGGAAAATTTTGATTTTAGATATTTTCTTCAGATAACATGAAAGTTTACTTCAAAACATTAGTCAGTGTAAAGTGTGTGAATCGAATTGGTCAGCTGACTTAGTAACGCTTCGATTTCCAACCGTGACTTAAAATACAAATGAAGATTTTTATAAGCTTAAGTTTTTTTTCATAATAATTTATAAAAATTTATGATTAATGAGATGTCAAATCGATAATTGAGATTTTTAACTTTTTTTTTAATCTTCATAGAATACGTACCTGTTAAAACTCTAGACTATCTAAAAAATTTTTTGAAAACTATTTGAATTACCTTGTTGACTACATAAAAATGCTAAGAAAAAATTTCACTTTACCCTTATTTTTTTTTTAAAAATAGGAATTGCCCTTTGACCCTGTTGTGCACTGATTTACATCTTATACTTTCTTATTTAAAAAAATTTCTTTGTTGAATTCAATTATATTGCACAAAAGCTTTTAATTTACAGATTTAGCCTTAAAAAAAAGCCTCAAAGGTTAACAAAAAAATTTATAAGAAATTTATTTGCTTAAACATATTTATAAATTTTAACCTCAACCTGCCCTAACACTTTTCGAAAATATCGATTAGAGATTTTTACCTTCGATAGCTTTCAATTGTTCTTATTAATGATTTATGTTTTCCTATAGAAATTATTTTTTATATTACTAACAATTATATAAAACACACTTTAACACATGAAAAAGAGTTGTAATAAAATTTTCATATTTTTGATTCATAATTTCGAATAAAAAAAACGCGTTACGAATTTACTAAAAAAATTTCAAGTGTGTTCTCTTCGCTTTTCTTTAAAACCATTAATCATCTAAATATTCTTCTTTAGCTTCGTAATAGCTTGAAATTACAAGATGATCTTTTATGTTTTTTGAATTATTAATGTTCTGTAATAATAAAGCAAAAATTAATCTGAGCAAATCATAAATTTATTTTTTTCGATTTTTTTTGAATAACTTTCGTTTAAAAAAGTTTCCAAAAAAAATTTGACCTTAACATTATTTTAAAAATCAGATGTTCGTTTTAGTTTTAGAAAATAATTTTTCCTGCTTATATTTGATTAAGTTGATCTATATCTTCTTTTATTTTATCGAAAACTTCTAAATTAAATTAAAAAAATTTTCTTTTTTTTACTATTTGACTTACTCAATGTAATTTTAAAATTTTTTAGACTGATCATTAAACGCCATCTGTTTATCAATACAAAAAAAACTAAAATTAGGTTTAATAATATGATCAAAAAAATCAACTTTATTTGAATATTTTAATTGGTTTTATAATTTGACATTAAGTGATTAGTTATTGTTTTTATAAAGTCTTTATAATCAACTGTCAACAACTATTGAATTTGAAGATGGTATATTGATCTAGATTATTCTGAGCTAAAAGATCTAGAGTAAAAACTGATTATTCTTCACCAGTTCACAATTTGTTTTTATTTTGATTACCTTTTTTTAAGTTTTAACCTAACGCAGTTGGTTTTTTTGCAATAACTTGATTCTTGTAGGTAGTATATTTACTAAACTAAAATATGAATTTTATTGTTACAGTTAAAAAACTTTCATAGTTCTTTTATCTTTATCCTCTAATTTAATAAGCTTTTAAAAAGGTTTCAATATAACGATAAAGAATTTTTCTAATTGTTTCAGTTTAATAAACAAAATTAAACTCAAAAAAATAAAAATAATTTTTTTGTTTGTTGCAATTGTTATATTATTTTTAACACTGAGACGTTTAAATTTTTCATGTTTATTTTTTTTAAATTAAAAAACTGTAACATCAAAGTTAATTTTCTTTTTTAATTCATAAAATGAGCTCTACTGATGATAGCGAAGCACTTATGGTAGGAACTAATTTTAAAGTTGGTAAAAAATTAGGAGCTGGTAATTTTGGAGAATTAAGATTAGGTAAAAATTTAGTCACTGGTGAACCTGTTGCAATCAAGCTCGAATCTAATAAATGTAAAGCTCCTACCTTACATTTAGAATTTCGTTTCTATAAAATTTTAGGTCATCCAGAAGGTATACCAAAAATTTTTTATTTTGGTCCTTGTGGTAAAAATATAGCTTTAGTAATGGAGTTATTAGGACCTAGTTTAGAAGATATGTTTGATCTTTGTGATAGAAAGTTTTCTGTTAAAACATCTATACAAGTTGCTTTACAAATTATTTCTCGTCTAGAGTTTATTCATTCAAAAAGCTTAATTTATAGAGATATTAAACCTGAAAATTTTTTATTAGGACGTCCAGGAAGCAAAAAAGCTAATACTGTATACCTAATTGATTTTGGTTTATCTAAAGAATATATTGATCCAGAAACTAAAAAACATATTCCTTATCGCGAAGGTAAAGCACTTACAGGAACTGCTAGGTATTCAAAAAAAAACTCTTAAAAAAAATTATAATTTAATTTTCATTATTAGATATATGTCAATAAATTGTCATTTAGGCAAAGAACTTAGCAGAAGAGATGATTTAGAAGCAGCAGGCTACATTTTTATGTATTTTTTAAAAGGTGAATTACCTTGGCAGGGACTAAAAGCTAGTTCTTTGAAAGAAAGATATAGATTAATTGGGGAAACAAAAAGAATGGTACCTATAGAAGTTCTAACTGCTGATTGTCCAGAAGAGTTTGCAACTTACCTAAGATATGTAAGAAGACTAGACTTCTTTGAAACACCAGATTATGATTATTTAAAAAAATTATTTATTGATCTTTTTGATCGACATTATGTTGATGATGGAGAATATGATTGGGTGAAAAAACAAAGAGAAGAAGAGTCTCATAAACTTGATAGTAGTAGAAATAGAAATACTTCAAGTAACATGAAATTAAACGAAAAAGAATTGTAGTTTTAAATGGAATAACAACTTTATTTTTCAACATTTTCAAGTCATTTTTTTTTTAAATTGTAGTAGCTATTTTAAAACATTTTTTGACCTGTAAATATAAACAAAATTTAAACTATTTTTTAAAAAGAAAATTTACATAAATGGGAAAAACAATTTAGCTTGTGTCAAAATTTATATCTAAATCTTTTTGATTTTTGTTTTCATTAGTTGAAGACTTGTTTTCTAAATCAGTGAGTTTATCAGAATTTTGATGTTCTATCATATGTTTTTTCATTTTGTTTATCATATGATCAGGAAGTGTAAAACCTTCTCCCATTTCTTTAGCATCTACTCCTGGTGCATTAAAATATTCTTCTGAATTTAAAATTTTTTCAATATCTTTTTTTATTAAAATGTAAGCTCTTGCACCTGATATTGGAAACAAACCATGTTCATGTAACCATTGTTTATCTTCTAAATCTCCAATATATCTAAATAAATCAGTATGCTTTGTATATAAACGGCCTCTTGATAAACCAAAACCTAATGCTTTATTAGCTTTAGAACCTAGCACAAATTTTGTTTCTGAATTAATACGATCAGGATTCCAGTTATCTTCTCCTAGTTCTATAGTTTTTACAACTTTATTTAACGGAGGTCTCCCTCTACCAACATAACCAGTAGCATTTAGTTTTCGTTTTTTTAGCATACTTTTACGCATTTCTCTTGATTCATTAATTAATATCTTTTTTTTTTCTATTTCACTTGTAGATAAACGTTTACATGACAATTTACGACTATTAACAACATTGAAGTTATTTTCATTATCACCTTTACTTTGAGAATTTAATCTTTTTTTTCTAGATTTAGACAATGAAGTTTTTTTTTCATACATTTTTTTAGCTTCTTCTAACACTTGTCTAAATACAGATTGTATATGATGTTCAGCAATAGAAGTATCTCCATTGTTTTTTTTTATATTTTCTACAGCAGGTAAAAAGAATTCATTCAAATACTTTTTTAAAATTTGATCTATTTCTTCATTTAGATAAACTTGCAAAGTTGCTCTTAAAATATCCAAAGATTGTACACTTGAATTATGAGTACCTGATTTAACTTTATTTACTAAGTTCTTATAGTTATTTAAACGATGAGATGGTGTTTCTTGCTGAAAATTGATTAAGTTCTTATTACGCATAGAAAATGGAGAAAAAATTTTGGCAGAACATTTGTCTGCATGGCTTAAATCAGTTTTTGGCATTTTTAATTATATACTAATATTAATTGATAAAATAAATAAATTTGAAAAACAATGAATAATGAAAAAACTAAAACAAAGTTAGGAGACTCATTATGGAAAAAAGTGGTGAAAATTATTATTCATAAGTGATGATATAAAACTTTTTTATGAGTTTTAATTTTTAAGAATTGAATCTTATTTTCACAAAGAATTTCTAAATTTTTCACAATTAAAAAAACTTGAAATCTTTTATTTTTCAAAACGTAAACAAATGAAAGCGTCCTCTAGTTACAAATGTCAGTTTTTGAAATTGCGTTTTTAAAAGTTCACATTAGGTCAATAAATATGATGTTTTGATGTTAAAACAATTATGAGATTAATTTAATTCAATTTTAGAACTAACTGATTTATATTAGAAAAATTGATAATAATAGTTTAAGTTTAAAACTATTAGAAATATTTGAAAATGAGTGATGACGATTTAAAAATTTCCAAAATTAAAAAAAAAATAAATCATAGTAAATTAGTTTTAGAAAGTGTTGATTCATTATTTCTTAATTATCATTTTTCAGATATTATTTTAGTTGTTGCTGGAACTAAATTACCTGCTCATAAAGTTGTTTTAGCTTCAAACAGTAATTATTTTCGTGCTTTACTTTATGGTGGTTTACAGGAATCTCAAAGTGAAATTGTTAATTTAAAATGTGACAGTTTAGAATCTTTTAAATTATTATTAAAATATATTTATACGGGAAAATTAGATATGTCAATTTTATCCACCAAACAAATTCTGGAAATATTTACCATGTCTCATGAGTATGATTTTTTAAGTTTAAATAAGAAAATTGGTAATTACTTAATTTCGATAATCAGTTCAGATAATGTTTGTACTCTTTATGATCTTTCAATTTATTATGATTTAGAAAAATTGAAAAAAGCTTGCACTTATTTTTTAGATCGTAATGCAGAAAGTGTCCTTAAAAAACAAAATTTTTTACAATTAAACAAAAACAACTTGAAATCTATTTTAGAAAGAGATTCTTTTTGTGCCGATGAAATGTCTATTTTAAAATCAGTTGTGAATTGGATGAAAGTTAACCAAGATTATCAATCAAAAGATCTTTTAAAATTAATTAGATTAAATTTAATTGAGTTAGATGAATTTATAGAAACTATAAAAGAAATAAACTTATTTTCAGCTGAAGAAATTTTAGACTTTATTTATTCAGCAGCCAAAAATAAAGGTAAAAATTATCGGTGTTTTACAAACTATGATTCAAATGTTGCAACAAAAAAGTTTGGTGCTAAAATTCTATATGGTCAATTAGAATGTGAGGATAAGTTAGAACCTATTGAAAATACAGAATCTTCTGAACTATGTTCTGAGCTAATAAATTCAAATGAAGAATCTTGTCTTTTAATAGAATTTTCATTTCCTCATAAGATTAACTATATTCAAATGTGCCTAAGTACCAACGATTGTAATAATTATTTTTATTACATTGATGTATCTATAGATTCTAAAAATTGGATTCGTATCATTGATCATACTCAATATGTTTGTCAATCAAAACAAAAATTACATTTTGATGAAAAAGTAGTTAAGTATTTAAAGATTGTTGGAAATTCAATAGATAATTTTGAACCAATATCAATACACTCAATCGAATGTTTTTATAAAAACTCTAAAATAAAATTAATAAAAGGTTTTATTGCTCCAACATGGAATGTTGCTACGATTGATAATCATGCAAAAGTTGTAGAAGGTATTTCTAGAATTGGAAATGCTTTAATCACGCCATGTATTTATGATATGTTGCCTTATTATAGTTTTACATGCCATGAACTTGGAAATGGCTCAATTACAGTTCAATTATGTCAACCTTATATTGTTGATTTTATACGATTTGAAGTCAGTATATGTGAATTTAGTAACTATAGCTATCAAGTTTCTGTTTCCACAAATAAAAAAAATTGGACAGTAGTAGCTAATGAGCCTGAAAAACATTGTGATACATGGCAAACAATTAAATTTGATCCTTTACCTGTTGTGTTCATTAAAATAAAAGGAAACTCAAGCACTTTCAAAGAATATTTTTCTTTAGTTAAATTAGAATGCTATGCTCATAATAAAGAATTAACAAAATTAAATTGCCAGTAAGAAAAAATGTCTTCACAAAGACTTCAATCTGAATTAACATTGGGATTAAGAGTTTATGGAAAAATATAAAGCTTAATATGCAACAATCGAAACAAACATTTTTTATCAATTTAGATGAAGTCAAAGCAAAATAAATTTTTAGATATTAATTGGTACTAAAAATTTAGTCTTTACTCTTACTAACTTCAAAATATGTGGTTGTACTTACTCAAAAGTTGAAGAGGAATGAAAGAAAAAATTAAAATCAGCTTTGACAGTTTCAATAATGTTAAAAAGATAAAAAGAATGGTAAAAAAATGATCAAAGCTTCACGAGATAAAATCAGAATTAATAGTAAAGTTAACTACTATCACTAAATTTAAATTTTGTGAAATAATAAAATAATCTCACTTGAAAGAGTAATAATATTCATTGTAATGGAATAAAAAAATGTTTTAACTAATCAACCAACCAATACAATGACTTTTTAATTGAAAAAAATCATTAGTAAACAACTCAAATTTCTAAAAAAATTTAAATAACCCAATATAATCAGAATCAATTTGTAAATTTCATCATTGAAAAAAACTTTCAATATATTTTTATATAACTTTAAAAATTATAATTATGATCATCGTTTTTAAACTAAAACTATGTAAATTATTTATGAAAAAACTATTTTTACATTTTTTTATAAAAAAAATTTTATATACTTTACTGAAGTTGATTTGTTAACTCATTATTAAAAATGAGTTTTAATATTCCAAATTATTTTTGATACACATCTTACAAAAAAATTTGAGTCAATTTATTAGCAACTCAATCAAAACTCAATTAAAAATTCTTAAGAAAATTTATGAAAATACAAAAAACATTGATGTTTAAGAAATGCCAAAACTTTAAATAGAATAAATGCAAAAATAATGTAATCTACTTAAGTTTAATAAAAAGACATTATTCTTTTCTCATTTAAAAATTTATTTGATCAAAACATTAATTAGTTTTTCAGAAAATTTCAATTCTTTTACGAATCATAGTTTTTAAAATTAAAACAAACCTTCCAATTAATAAAGAAAAACAATTAATATAAAATCAAATAAATTAGTAAGAGAAATTTGAAATTAATGAAAACTTGCAAGAAACGAGTAAAAAATTAAAACTTAATTTAATAAAAAAATTAGGCTTTACAGTTAAATAAGTTGACAAAGTTTTTAAATTAAGTTCTTAAATTTCAACTAAATTTTATACGATCTATTTAATTTCTTTGATTTCTAATCCAGGAGGAAGAGATTGTCTTAATTTTTCAGCTTTATCATTATCGCTCAAAACCAAAGAATATAAATATTTAGAACAACGGACCTTGAATTTAACATTGTTTTTGTTCTTCTTTATCCTTACAGATTTAGCATCTAATCTTCTTGATATTAAGATGAATTCTTTGATATCTTTAACTTGTTTAGGCATTTTCAAACGCTTTTTGAATAAAACTATAAAAATCAATAATTAGTTTATCTCTTAAAAATTAAAAAACTTGTAATTAAATAAAAAAAAAATTACTTACCTAGTTTTAGATCCTAAACTTTATTTAAAAACCGTGTTTGTTTGTATTTAGTAGGAAAACGGATATAAAGTAAATTAAAAGGGACTGTTTAGAAATAATTTTTTTAGCTTGTGAAAAGCTAAGCTGGTTTTTTATGTGTAAATAATTTTTACGCGCTGAATTTAGATTTTAAAAATTTTCATTTAAAATTAATTGCTAAAAATTAAATAAAAAATTTATCAAAAATTATTTGTGGTAAAATAAGTTAAGCTTAAAATCATTTATTTAATCCCATATTCTTTTTAATTTTAGGCATAAAATTCTTTTAATTACTTGAAAATTTTAAAATTGATAGCGGCGACTTATTATAAAAAATATTTAGATGACCAAAGTATTATCAAAGGTTAATTTTCTTTAACTTAACTTTAGTCTTGTTTAAAGAAAAACAAATATTTCACAAGTTAAAAAACTTGTTTCATCAATAGCATAAAGATTTTAAATCTTAAAATGTCTCAATGAAAAAATAATTATTTGGTTTGAAGCTTAATCTTATTTAAAAGAACAAAAAATAATTAAAAATATTTTTATTTCAAAATTTTTGCTTTTATTATAATCATTCATTTTAGAAAAAATGCTTCTTAATATAATTTTTAATTCTTAAAAGTATCAAAAAAATTGAAAAAAATAGAGCTCGCCCTTTATGAAATTTAATTTTACTGAAACTAATTTGTAAGAAAATTTTGTAAAAATAATAGATTTTTTTAAAAAGTGCGCTTTTTTTTTTTTGAAAAAACAAAAATGGAATTTTTTTTTCTTTAATTTACAATATAGCAGCTTTAAACTAAAATAAAAATATTTTTTAAATTTAGAGTTAATTAGTTTTTATTTTTTTTTCTAAGTGATATTCTAAATTTGATACAAAATTAAAGTTAATCAATTTTTGTTTTTAAATTTTTGAAAAATTATTTTTATTAAAATCAGTTAATAGTTTTTTACAAGCAGATGGGATCAAAAAGTTGCGCCATTTTTTTCTTTTACCTCTCTTTTTCACTCTCCCTCTTGTAAAATCGGTGATTTCATTTTGTACTTATAATTTTAATTTTAAAGTTAGATTGATTTATTTTTTGGTTTTTTTTTTATTTATTTTTAATTAAATATGTTAAACATTAATTTTTATTATTGTGCTTGAGTTTAAATATAAATTAAGCTAATCAAATAATCTTTTGTACTAAAATTCTTTTTTTGAATTTTTATTTTCTAACTTAAAACTAAATATTATTAATTTTTTATAATTCAAATAAATAGAAGTTATACTCAATATTTAAGATTTCTTCATTAAAGGTAATTATTAACAATATTTTTCTAATAAATTTCAAAAATTTCTTCTTTTTGAAAAAAATTCTTTGTTAGGCAAATCAAATTTCATTTCAATTAAAATAGTTTAGTTTAGTTATAGTTTGCTTTCAAAAAAATCAAATAATAATTGACCAATAATATAATTTCATTTTAAATTTATCTTTATTATTTATTAGGCCAAATATTGATAAGTTATAAAATTAAATTGAATGATCAATTGAGTTTCCTGAATTTAAATTTTTATTTATGTTTTTCTGTGAATCATAATTGTTAAAAAGATTTACAAAAAAGTTTCATTATAAAAAATAAATAAATTTCATAGTGTTTTTATTAAAATATTTGCCGGCTAAGTCAATTTTATGCAATAATTTTTTACGATAGAGGGCGAATTTCTATTAGGAAAAACTAAAAATTTCAATTATACCTTGATCAATCAAAAATAAAACTTCAAATATTTAGCTATTAAATTACTTTCTATTATTTCTAAAAACTTAGAAAAAAATAATTTTCAATCAGGAATTATGAATTTGAATTTTTTTTATTCTATTCAATTTCACAAAGTTAGGATAGTAAATTAGACTATTATTTTTAGAAATTAATAAATAAGTTTAATTAATAAAATGCAAAGCATTTATTTAAAATAAAAAATGATTTTTCAGCATGACTTCATTATTTTTATTTTATTTTAACTAAATTTATAAATGGCATCTTTAAAATAATTAAATTTAATATAATTTTTAAATTTAATAAATTTTTTAATTTTTGGCTAGTCGCCATCTTTCGGTATTTTTTTTCTACGCAGTCGTTAAAAAGCACATTTTTGAGCTTATTTTCAACTGCGCCAAAAATAGGTACGCGCTTCTCCTAAAAGCAAACAAGGCTTATAGCATTGATTGAAAGTTATTAGTTTAATTTTTTTCTGTTTCTTTTTTTTCAAAACATAAAATGTGATTATTTATTTATTTTTTAATTTATTTCTTCATTTAATTATTTCATATAGAACTTTAAATAAAAAAAATTGTGTGAATAGGATTCTAATTTAATTAAATATTGTTTTTAAAAAACAATCAAAATGAATACTTCATCTAGAAGTTTATTATTTAGTAATAGAAGTAAAGAAGACTCAATTGCTAGTAGACAAAGCAAAGAAGAAAGTTTAATCATAAATGATAGATTCAAATCTCCTTTTTATGAAGGAAAAGTGTCATTTGGCGGATTATCAGCTAAAAGAGTTAGGCTATCTCAAGTTTTACCTTATAATGTCACAAATAGGCCTACTCAACTTATGAAAATTAAAGATTCTGATAAAAAAAGATTAGAAGAATTTGATCAATTAAGTAATGCAGCAAAAAATGTTTTAAAAAATATTTGCAAAATTTCTTCACCTTTAGAAGACGCTAAAAAGATACCTGTATTTACTTCTAATACTCCTAGTGAAAAATATATGATTGAAGGTGCTAGACCATTTAAAAGATTATCATCTTTGAGAACACCTAAAATTGTATCAAGTTTAAAAACCTCATCTCCAATAGATAGAGAAAAATTACAGCTGAAATGGGAAGAATTAGAAAACTCTTACATTACTTCAAATAATTTGTCTCAAAAAGTAATAAATTCAGAAGCTGGAAGCTTTTTAAATTCTGAAGATAATTCGTTTGCTGGAGGTAAAATGAAATGTAAATTAACAAGAAATAGGTTATCTAAAAATTTAAAAGACGAAGAGTATTTAGCTCATCCAGATTTACCAAATATTTCATTACCTATTGATAGTAATTCTTTACCTACTTTTAACTTTAATAAACAATCAAATACTGTTACAAAAGATGTAAATAAAAATGAAACAATAAATTTAAAACGAAGTAGATTGCCAGTAACTTTGACTCATGAACAAGAAGATAATAATTTAGATTACAAGGAATTCCAATTTTCAGCTCCAAAATTAATAAAATTAGAAAAAATAAGTGATTCTTTTTTAGAAAAATCAATTAGAATAGTTGATAATAATAATACAGAAGAAAAGCAAGTTAATTTAACTCCATCTAATAATAAACCCGAAACTGAAAAAATTAATGTAGATCTAAATAAAACAGTTGAAATGTATAAATTAGACAAATTAGATACTGATTTTAATCCAAAAGAAAATAAAGCTACATTGGCAAATACTGATTTTTCAAATCAATCTAAATTACCTGATTCAAAAATATCCAACGCTTTTAATTATGAAGGTTTAAGTTCATTTAATAAAAATAACTTAACAGCAGCAAAAAAATGGGAATGTGATGCTTGTTCAGTTAGAAATGAACAATCAGCTAAGAAATGTATAGCATGTGAAACACCTAGATTAAAAGAAAGTGAAGAAAAAAATGTAAGCAATATTTATTCAAATTATTCATTTGGTGCAATTAATACAGAAAAGAAAAATTTTAATGCTTTTAAATTTGACTCTAAAGTTACAACATCGACAACAGAATCAACTTTTACCTCTGCAAATATTTTTAAAAATAATGATAAATCTAATAATGTTTTATTTAAAAACACAACTGGTTTTTCACTTCCAGTCAAAGATGATAATAAAGAAAAGAAAGAAGATAATTCTTTAACAAATATACTTAAAAAAGATAATGAAGAAGAAAGTTCTAAAACAAAAGATATATTAAAACAAGACGAAGTTAAAACCTTTAATTTTATAACTAATGATGTTAAAGACAAAATTGATGAAAAAAAATCTACAACAAACGATTGGTCTACTCAATTTGCTCCTCCTAAAGGAAGTTGGTTGTGTTCTATTTGTCAAGTTAATAATAAACCTACAGATAAAAAATGTGTATGTTGTGAAAATCCTAATGAAGTGACATCAAGCACAAATGAAACCTCTTCTACAAAACCATCTTTTTCTTTTGATCAAAAAAGTTCAGGTTTTAGTTTTGGTACAAATACCTCAGGCTTTAGTTTTAAAGCTAGTTCTGATACTAAAAGTTCTGATTCCAAAAGTGAATTTAAAATTAACACTGATACATCTAAACCTTTACAAGAAGAAAAAACTTCTATCTTATTTTCATCAGGTAATTCAGAAGCAAAAAGTTCCAATTTTAATTCAAATATTGATGAAAAAGTAAAAGAAAAATCAATTCCAAGTTTATCTACTACTACTAGTTCTTCTAAATTTAGTTTTAACTTAGCTACAACTGACACAAATCTAACATCCTCAGTAAATCAAACCTCTAGTTTGAACTCTGCTGCTTGGAACGATGATAAGCAAAATAAAGAGTGGAAATGTTCAAATTGTTCAACATTAAATCCTAATATTATAGATAATTGCACAAAATGCAAAATCTTTAAAAAAAATTCCAACACTCCTAATGCTACTTCAGAAAAATCTTCTGTAGCTAGTAACTTTTTTGGTAATTTAAATAGTGAGACTAAAAAGTCTGACCCAGTTTTTAAAATTAACGAAAAACCTCAAGTTCCATCTTTTAGTCAGATAAACCCAGTTAAAAGTGGAGGTATAAACTTACCTTTTAATCCAGTTTCATCAAACACTGAATTAAATTCAGATAAATTTTCTTTAAATTCAACTAAAACTCCTGTTTTTAGTTTTGGTGCAAAAACCTCAACATCAATTCAAGAAAAAGAAAAAAACACAAAATTAGATTCTACAAATCCTTTAACTTCTAATATTTCTACTACATCATTTAGCTTTGGTCAATCAGCATTATCTTCTTCAGCATCTAAAGATAATACAAAGTTTGCGGCAACAAATAATTTTGTTTTTGGTAGTAGTAGTACACAAGCTAGCACTAATTTATCAAACGGAGGATTGTCATTCAACATGCCAAGTTCAACTCCATTTTTTTCTGCTAATTCAGGTACATCAAGTTCCCAAGCTAATTCATTAAGTGATCCTTTTAAAAATGTCAATAATTTTAATCAAGCGAAAATATCGTTTGGTTCTGTACCTATTACTTCAACAACAATACCAGATAGTAATATTTTTACTACATCAACTTTAACTAATGGTTTTGGTTCTACAAATAATAATTTATTTTCTGCTAGTAATACAACAAATTCAGCAGCTAGTAATTTTAGTAATAACTTTTCTCAAACTCCTAATTTCAATTTTGGTTCTACAGATCCGACTAGTACTCAAAGTTCTGTTTTTCAATTTGGGTAAGTTTTTCTTTATTAAACCTAATATTAGATATTAATATTATTTTTTTTTTAAAGGGCTAAATCTGATATTACAGCAAACTCTAACCCATTACCAAACAATATACAAGGACGTTTCATTAAAAAAGCTAAACGTAGATTAGGATCTAAAGAATAAATAAATACCTTAGACCAATAATTCTAAATTTATTAAAAAAATTGTTTTAATCTGTAAATTTTTATATTGTCAATTAGCGTTAAGTTTATTTTTTTTATGTGAATAATTTTAACTATTCTATTATAAATTTATGGAAGTTACAAAATAAAAAAAAAATTATATTTTATTTTTATGCAAAATTATACTTAGTTAAAAATCAATAAAATTAAATACAATTTTAAACTACTATTAAAATTGATAGTTGTAGAACAAACAGAAATGATTTCTTTATTTCAACAAATTTAAAAATTATAAGGTGCCTCAATAATGGGTCATTTTTTTACTCAAATAAACTCAAGGGTTATTACTGAATTTTTTTTAGCTGGGTTTTTAATTGAGATGATTTTAATTTTATAAAAATACAAGTTGAAAAGCACGTTTTATATTTTTTTTTATGTATCGAATTCCTATTTGTCTTTACCAATTACTTGATATCAAAATTTAATTATGTAAAACAGCTTGTGTTCTAAAGGCTTAGCTTTTCTTATTAAAGTTACGTTTGGCAGCAATTTATGCCTCTGTAAATATTTCTCATTAAATTAGTGTTATTAATATTACGAAAACATATTTTATTAATAAGCCTAAATTATATAAAAATTAAAAAACTAAAATCTCAAGAAAAATAGTTTTTGAATTTTTATCTTTTATAAAGGAATCCGTCAAAAATTTTACTAGTTAAAAGTAGGTTTTGTGGTTTTAAATTATGTCATAATTTTTTTAAAATTTTTATTAATTAAAAGTCGACAAAATATTGACATGTCAAGTTATTCATACAACGTCTATTGATAGCTTTAAATTTATCTAGTTTCACTACTAAAAATAAGTAATTTTTTTTACTCAAAAATAGATTAAGCATGGCGTGTTTATTGAAGAAATCAGAAAAATTTTTAATTCAAAGTTGATCAGTTTTCAAAAAGCTTTAATATTTTTTTATGTAAAGGTTTTTAAAAAATTTACAGTTTCGTAAATGGTATGATGAATAATAAACAAAAAAATAAAAAAAAACTAATGATTCAATTAAAACATTATAAAAGTTGATTATAATTACTACATTTATTTGTTTTTTTAAACTTTGAAATTTTAACTTTAAATATTATTTAATTAACTTATTCGGAATTTCAAAAAGTGTCAGTTACTTTAAACTAAAAACAATTTAAGAAACATGACTTTATTAAGCTTCAAAATGAAGATTGTTCTTTGAGTTTAATAACAACCGACTAATTTTTTTTATATGTTTAGATCTACTTGTGGTTTTCTTAATTATTTTTGATTTAAGTGTTTTGTTTTACTTAATTTTATAATAATTGTTAATTCACATGCTTGAAAAAATAATTTTGTTTCTTGTTTATACTTCATAAAATCTCTATAACTTTATTTATCATACTTTACAATATGATTCAAAAATATCTTTTCAAGACTATCACTGTGACATCAAATAAGTTTTTTAACCTAAAGGTAAGATTTTTCTATAATTTTTTTAACATTATAATTTACTTAGATTTTATAGAAAAAATATATTATTTGTTCAAAACTATGTAACATAGATCATAATAAAAAAATTACAAAACAATTTTTATTCAAATTATTATTAAGAACTTTATTCAATAAGAAAAAAAGGGAAAAAATTTTAAAATTAAAAAATTAGGAGCTGGTCAATAAAACCAAACAAGTATTTCTATTAATTAACTTTATAAGTAAAAGCTATAGATCTTAATCAAATATGAATTTTTTATTAAACTACAGTTAATTACAAATAAGTTGATAAAAATTTTTAAATTTTATTTCAGCATTTCTAGATTATTTCTTTGAGCTAAAATCTAGTTTTTATCTAAACGTAACACAAATAATGTATTTTTTTTTACTTTAGTCAGAGAAATTTAAAATAAATTTTTCCTTATACAATTGATCATTAAAAATATTAGATCAAATTAATTTTCAAGTTAAAAGATAATAAATTTCAGACAATTTACATAACTTTTTTTAGAATTCATAATCATTTTACAAAATGTTCTGATTAACTTCATAAAATACTTTTTTGAATTTTTCTATCTGATCTAATATTTCACAAATGTCTTGGTTAATTTTATTGATAAGATTTTGGTCTGTTGAATCATTTATGTTATTAAATTTGCCTAAAATAAACTACAAAAAGAGATTAGCAATTTAAATTAGTTTTAACTAATTATACTTACGTCATAATTTGCTTTAATACTGTCAGTATTTAAATATTTTTCTAAGCTAAAGTTTTTATCTTCTATTAAGGATAATTCTGAAAAAAAAAAAATTTCAATAATAAGTTGATGAATCATGAAACTAACCTTTTTCTTCGTTAATTGTAAAATTTATCAACCTTTTTAAAAACTCTTTTAAATCTTGTCTGAGTTCCTTTTTTATTTTAAGCATGCTAACGTTGTCAACTTCATTAATATCATTAACTAATAATAAAGCAATATTAGAAACTTTTTCAGTATGTTGTTGTATTAATTTCATAAAATCATTTACAACATTAAAATTCTTAATATCTTTTTTGTCATAACACAATTTATTGAAAAAAACATTCAAAACTTCTGAATGACAATTTTTTGTCTTCAAATCAAAAATTTCTTCATTTAGTTCATTTAGTTCTTTCAAAAGTTTTAATTCCATTTTCAAAAATAATTTGTTGATTTACAAAAAAAAATCTTAAAATTTTGTTTATGAAAAAAACGTTAAAAAAGTAAGCTTCTTATACTTTATAATATTAAGCTATGCGCATGCTTGTATTGAGAACTACTACAATTTTTAAACTGAACTTACCTAAATTAAAATTTCTAGTCTGATTATTTGAGGTCATTTTTTAAAAATTATTAAATAAGTTTAAATTAAATCAAAAAAGTGTTTTTTTATTAAATTTAATTTACTAGTCCATATATTTTTTTTAATTTTCTTTCATTGGCTTACTAGGTTCAAGCAACAAGTTTTTTAATCAAATTATTCATTAAGATTTATTAATTTACTGTAATATTAAAACTTATTTTAAATAGAATCAACAAGTGAATTTCTCTTGTATAAAAATGATTATTATTTTTTGAAAAAAAATTTTTGTGTTAGCATGCGCATAATCTAAAAATTACTTAAGACATAATGAAATTTTTTTCAACAAAATAAATGAATATTTTCATAGATTTTTTGAATTTTTTCTTTTTCATAGCTCCATTTCATTTCAAAAAAAAATTTTTAAGTTTTATAACTAAAAAAAAGCAATTTCTGTACTATAAAAGTAAATGTTTTTATGAATTTAAGAAAATTCATAGAATTGCAAAGTGTTTAATCTGTGTTTTGACGAAAAAAGAAAATCATTTCTCAATAATTTTTATTGGCATTAACTTTTATTAAAAAGATAAGAATTATTGAATTAAAAATTTTAAATAAATTCATCTACTTAATTACATAATTAATTTTCTTGCAAAATTTTGATTAAAAATTTTAAATGATAATTCAATTACTAAATTTAAATTTAGATATAAACTTGAGAATATTTTTCAAAACTTTAATTAGACAAAAATAAATAAATCACAAGTAACAGTAGAATTAGTTGAATTTTTTTTATTAAGCTTAAAGGATAAAAACTAATTTGATTTTTGTTTTATCACCTTTTTATAAATCTTAAGTATAAATAAATAAACCTCTACAGAGGCTTGTTTGTGAGAATGAAGAAATTTTCACATGAATTTCATTCACACAAATCATTTAAAGAAAAGTTTCTATAAAAAAAAACTTTAGGACTTTTTCGAAATATAAAAATTTTCTTTAGTGAAACTTTTTGATTTGTCAATCAAAAATTTTGAATCAAAAAAATTTAATAATCTTACTTCTTGATTAATTTGAACCAACTAATAAAGTCTTAATTTTTGTTTGAAAATATTAGGCAAAAATTTAACTTATGAAAGTTTAGTGCTTTTTAACAAAACCGATAACCTAATTTCTGTTAAATAAAATAAAAAAAAAAATCTATACAGCATTAACATTCTTGAATCGCAATTATTTTATAAAATTTTATCTAATGATAGACCACAGTGAAAAATTGGTATCTTAGAAACTAGACTAAAAAGATGATAATTAATAAGCATAAATTTTGCAAGGTTGAGAACACACTTACGTGTGATTTTAAAATGAATGTTTGTCTTTCTCATCAGAAACTAGCCTTTTGAAATGGCAAATGCCGAGACTCGTGCCTGTACCAACAAAAAACTCGCCTGGCTAGAGAGTCGCATGGGAGATCACACGCTATTTTCTTCAAACTAAGCATTTTTAATTTCTTCACACAACTAAAAACAAACTATTCCCAACATTGTAACTTTCGGAAACTTATTTTTCTACCACTTAATCTTATTTTATCACTGACTTTGAGCATCATTTTATTTTTTTAGACTGTGTTAAAAACTTCATCTTTGTATCAAAAATATATATTCTCAAAAAAATTTATTCAATTAATTTATCTGAGAAAGTTTTTTTTACTGTATAGCTCTTAGTTATAAAATGTACGAGCTAAATTATCAAAGAGCGAAAATTAAAAATTAGCTAAGCTGAAAAAAGCAAATATAAAATCTCAAATCAGGTTAACTAAAATTTGAGAGTTTATGTTTTTTGAGGAAAACAAAATGAAAATAAGATCTAAAATAAAACAGTTTTTTAGCATATACTTAATATTCAATTTTTAAGTTTAACAAGTGATCAAACTTCCAACTGTTTTTTTTCAAAAAAAATTTTTATGATCTTTAGTGTTTTTAAGAAAAAATAGGCAGAACTTTCTCAACAAGATATAATTGAATTAATTCGTTTTTAAGATGATATAAAAATTCATCATGATGAAAGTTAATCGTGTAGACTATTTTTTTCATAAATAGTATGTAAAACAAGAGAGTTTTCTAAAAGTTGAGTTCCCACTAAAAAATTTTCATCATTCTTTTTTTTTCGTTTTCTACTATACAATTTATTGAGACAACACATTTCAACAGAAATTTTCATAAAATATTTTTTCTTTATATTGCACTCAGCATATTTTATTTGACAAAACTTTAATTGCTTGTTTAATAATTTAATTTAGTGTTTTTACTTTCTTAAGCTAATCTCATTTATTGAAATTCAAAAAAATTAGTTTTCATTTCAAAACTATTAAATTGAAAAAAAATTTGTAGTAAAAAACTTTCAAATTTTTTTGAAATTTGTATCAAAAATTTTTTCAGCAATAATTATCTAACCGCAAGAAATGTTTATCCTACTAATTATCTTATCTAGAGTCATTAAAAACTTTGGAATAATTATTTACAACATTTTCGGTTCAAATAAGTAGTATTTTGAGTTATATACAAAATATAAAATTAGCAGATATTTAAATTAAATCAACAAGGCTGTTTAATTTATAAAAAAAAGAAAGTTTTTTTTATGAGAATATTTATATAAGAAATAAAGGTTTAAAACTAGTCAAATGAAAAATTTTTTTTACCGTGAAAATTCAGGTATTTAAAGTATCTTTTACAATAAAAAATTAACAAATCAAAATTAATGACATTTTGATTATACGCTACACTAATACTTTTTAAAGCTCGTGTGAATATTTTTTTGATTAAATTAGCTGAAGATTTATTCTCATAAATTTATTAATTTTTTCATAATCATCAAAATTCAGCAGATTTATTAAGGACTCAATAAAAGATTTATTAATACTTAATTTACACTCATTTTTTCAAAAAATTAACAATATTTAGTTTATATACTTCCTGTGAAAAATTTTTGGCTTTTAATCATAACTATTATTTAAATGCAATTTTCAATAAAAGAAAAACTTAATAATTATCGCTAATTTTCTTTGTCTTGTTAAATTTTTGGAAAAAGTTTATTGATGAAGGTGTTCAAATAAAGCGAATAACAAATAAATACCTTAGTTTTAAAGATAAATTTTTTTTGTTACTTTATAAGTGCCTAGAAGCTCGAGGGTGCTTATAAAAATTTTGATGCAGAAAAATTTTCAAAAATTGTAAAAAGAAGTATAAGATGCCACACACATAAGCTGGGAATTTAGCAGCATTTTTTTGAGCCCGTATTTTGTGGTTGCAAAACTTTTTCTCCCTGGTAGCTGTTGGTTTAAAAAGCAAAGCGCATACCGTGGGAACTTTTCGCTTATTGCTTTAAGATCAAGAAAACTTTAACAAACCAGCAAAATTATTAACACAACTAAAAACTTACAAATTGTGAAAACATTGAATACAAATCTAAAATAAATAAAGTTTTACACTCTGAATTTTTTTGGGTTTGAAAATTTTAACCATCACATAATGTTTTTTTAAATCTTAAAAAGTTAATTTTATATAAAAAAAAAATTTTCTCAAACAAAAAATGATGCATACCTAAACCAATAAAGTTATCAAAGCTTCAGAAAAAATTTTTTGATTTAATTTAAAAATTAAGTGAAATTTGTTGTGTTTTTTTAAAAAAATATAATTAAGGGACAGCTAAAAAGTAATCAAAGATAAATAATATAAATTCAATAAAATTTTGTTTAATGTATTTCTAGCACAAAGTCTTAAAATTTAAATTTAAAAAATTTTTTTTGCTAAGAATGAGTAGTAGGAGGGTTAACCTATTCTATTAAAAATCAGGAAGTAGTTCCTGTTGCAGAGTTACTTTTTTCTTTATTAACCCTGGACTTCTTTGAAAAAAAAAGAAGGTTTTAAACTATCAAGCGTAAGTTTTCCTTTTTATTTACCAAGAATTAAGAAAAATTTTTTCCCATATGTTTTTTACAGTATTTCTGGTAACAACGGCAAAATCCTACTAACACACCGTAAGTTAAAATTCTTGAGTCAAAAAACAGATCAAAGGAAAGTAATCAGTTAGAAAAAGTAGTATACTTTTTTGAAGGAAAGAGCTAAATTTAAATTTGAAAAAAAAGTAAGGTCAAATTTTGTTAAATGCTTTATATGATTTTAGCTTTTCAAGAAGACCAATTAAATAGATTTAAAAAAACTTTATCAAGATTTGTTGGTCAATAAAATTATTTTGAAATTCAAAAAAAAGATTTTACCTGGTTTTATATTTTACAAAGAAAATTTTTTGAAATTACTTAAACTTAACTCTAATTAAGTATTTATTTGAAAACAAAAATTTATTTTTTAAAAATTTTTTATAGTTGACGGAAACTGTCTAAATAATTAAAAAACAAAATTTTTCATGAAATTAATCAGACAATCTTAAATAAATATTTAACAAAATTTTATGAATTAATATCTAGGTTTAAAGGAACCTATATTCTCAATTTTATGAACTTTTTTGAATAGATTTTTAATTTCACATGAAAAATTCGAAGTTCGAACTTAAGTAGTTTATAAAGATCAAGTTTATTGTAAAGTTCACACGAAGTATTTTTCAAAAAATAAAAGTTTATTCAATAAACGGTAACAATATTTCTTGAGAAATAAATCTTGACACAGGTTCTTTACTTAAAAATTTAACAAAAAGTTTTTTTTTAATATAACCTATGACCTAACAGAAAAAAAAAGAAATACATTCACTATTGTAAAAGTAATGCTTTTATTACTTGAAATTATTTGTTAAATTCTTTTTTATATGTCTTTAGTTTTTCATAATTTTGAATACTTTAGTTTCTGGAATCCTATGTTAAACTTGAAAAGCTTTTCATTTTTTCTTTTACAAAAGCATCTAAATTCCTTTCAAATTTTTTTTTAACCAGTTTATATAGTTTTATCATTTTTATGGAAAAACCTAACCCTTAATCAACAAAACTTTCTTTTTTTTAAAACTTAAAAAATTCTATTAATATTTTCTGAAGATTGCTTTAAGAATTAGTTTCGAATTTGTTTCTTAAGTAAAAGAAAGATATTTTAAACACAAAAAAAGAATTCATGAGTTAAAAATTAGTGGATAGTTTTTTTCATTTTATTCCCTATTGATCTTCCGCTTTAGATGAAAATATTTTCCATAAAAAGTTACACCTATTGAATATTCGCCCGCACCCATTACTTTAGTTTAAAAAATATTTAAGTTAAGAAAAATTGTTTGGTTCAAGGTTTATTGAAAATAATTTTAAATAATTTTTAAAATCATTAATTTTAATTAGTATAAAAAAATTAGTATAAAAAAATTAGAATCAAATTTGAAAAAGATTAATTTTTAATAATTAAATTTATTTTAAAAATATTATAGACCAGTTTATTCAATGTTAATAATTTTATTTGTAGAAACCTAGTCTATTTAGCTCTAGTAAAATAATTAAAAACGGTTGTTAGCCTTGTGAACATTTACTAGGGAAATTCACATCGGGTTTTTTTTTTTAATGTATTCATAGGTCAAAAGCAGAAGCTGAGTGAGAAAAAATTATTTTCATCTTCTCTCTAACTATAACACTATCTTTTTTAAAAAAAAAAAAGATTTGAACTTCTTGAAATTTTTTTTTTATTTTAAATGTAAAAATTAATTTAAATTAAGATTGTCCAGCTATTAAAAATTTTCTTATGGAAATTTTTTTTTATTTTTAAGATTTGAGAAAAAATTGGTCAGTTTTTTAAAAACTTGAATAACACTTTAAAAAAGATATTTTCCCTTTTTCAGGTGTTCACAAGACTTTTTGATCAATGAAAAAAAAACTTATCATGTAAAAATGTTTGTGTGTGAACAGTGTTGGTTCACATGAGATTGCACTTGCCCAACCAAGTTTTTTAAATGTACCTGATTTTACTTTACTTAGCCTATTCTCATGCACATTCCTTAGTTATTAAAAACAATTTAATGCCAATGATTTGTATTTTTAAAATTAAATTTTTAACTTTGTTTTAATAAAAAATTTAAAAAAAAAATTTTATTGATGATTAGAATTGAATAAGCTTATAAGAAAAATGTTAAGAAAATATAAACTCTAAATAGTGATTTTTAAAACATTGATTAGAAATAGGCTAAGTAAAGAAAAAGTTTGGGAAGAATATACTTCAAAAAAACTCACAAGCCTTAAAAAAATTTCAAGCTAAAAAATTAGTTTGAAAAAATTTCATTAAAGGCAGCACTAGTGTTAAAAAAATGAAAAAGTATAAAAGAGCTTCACTTTTGCTTTATAAGTTTTAGTAGCAGTTCAATTTGCGTAGTAAGAGCATTGTTTTTTTAGGTGAAAATTTTATTTGAAAAATTTTAAATTAAAATTTTTTTAATCTCAAATAATTTTTGCCTTCTTAAATTTAAGCTTCACTACAGAGCTTTAATCATTATTTCAAAGTTAAATTATTTTTAAAATTACTTAATGGGTTGTCTAATTTGTGCTTTTTGAAACTATTTATTGTTGATGTTTATAAAATTGTTTAACATAATTGTAAAAAAAAATCTGTGATCTTACCCCCTTTTGTAATGTTAATAAATCACAAATTACAACTATAATTTCAAAGTGCAATCTTATTATTATAAAAAGCAATCATCATCTTTTTTGTAAATTATAGTATATCATCTCATTAATATTCATAAAGTTTTTTATATAAGTTAATAATTAAGCATAGATATTCAGAGTATTAATCGAATTTTTTTGATTTAAAAATGGTTGAATTAAGTGTACGTATCAAAACTGAACCAGTTGATAATATGGACGAAAATAATAATAAAAACGGCAATAATATAACAACAAACAATAGCAATTTTGTCTCAAGCCATCATTTGCAAAACCATAATTCTAATACATCTAATACTGATGAATCTAACGTATCAAACTTCAATTACAAAGAAAACTTGACAAATAAATGTTGTAATAATATAAATTGTTCTAACCGACAAAAAGAAAATTGTCCTCATCAAGTTTATGAAAAAAAACAAGCAGCAGTAAAAAGACTTTTAAAAGCTGTACAAAGTAATGATTTTGAGCATTTAAAACGCTTATTAGAGTCTAAACCAGATTTAAATGTTCTTGTTAATGGGCAAACAGTTTTACATTATTGTTTATTATTAGGTAGAGATGTTAATTGGACAAAGCAACTGGTAAACAGTGGAGCTAATCCAAACTTATCAAACTTAGATGGTTGGCATCCAATTCATTTAGCTGCTTTTAATGGCTTACAAGAAACTTTAAGTTATTTAATAACTGTAAAACAACAATATCATTACTAATTTGTATTATAGTTTACAAAGGTAAAAATTTTTTAAACTAACACAATAAAAATTTAGTTTGTTTATTAATGTAAATTATATTTAAACTTATTAAATTTTATTTAAATACGTATCTGCTTTTCGTTAATTTAGGATAATATTACTCATATTTACTTAATATAAATGTAAAATTAATATTTTATTTCAATAGCTTTTTGAGCTATTTGAAAATATTTCAAATTTTGTATATGTTCACATAATTGTTAATAAATTATATTCGATTAAAATTTTTTTTTTTAAATCTATCAAATAATTTATTAAAAGAAAAAAAGTACAACCATGTGAACTTTTACTGGTTTATTTCGAAACAACGTGAAAGTTTTTTCTAAAAACTTTTTTTCAAGTTTTCAAATATTTCTATGAAAAAATAGTCAAAAAATAACGTTTTAAAATTTGAAAAAGACTTTATTAATTTATTTAATTTTATGCAACAATGATACTTTTGAAATGAGTTGTAATAAATAAAGTGGAAATTAAAAAAATTAATACAAACAAATTTAACCAAGATAATCAATAAAATTAACTTGAAAACAATAGATTAGAAAAAAATTTGAAAACAAATTGAAAAATAAATTTCATGAAACTAACACTACTTTTTTTCTGGTACTTAGAGTTCAAAAAAAAAGTCATAATTATCTATAAAACTTTGTACAACTTCTTCTAAATGAAGTCTCATTTGTTCGAACATTAACATATCCGTAAATTCAAATAGTAGTAAAGTTGGCCACCAGCAAATAGCTAAATTTTTAGAATCCATGTTGTTATACATACTATTGTTTGAGACTCTAAAAAAAAATTTTTGAAAAAAGAAACTCAACTGAAAAATAAAAACTTACTTGACAAAATGACTAAATAAAAATTTTAAAGTTTCATAATTAGGCTTTGGTAATTTTTGGATTAAAACTTTGAGTTGGGTAAATTTTTTATTTTTATCTTCGTCTTGAGAAATTTTACTTAACTCTTCAAGAAAGTCTTTTGGAATTAAACTTTGAAGTTTTTTATAAACAAATTCTTTTAAAGCTGTAGCTACAGCATTAACTGGTATATCAGCTTCTTTTATTGAGAATTGTTGATCTATTAATAGTATAAAATTAAAATTTAAGAAAGTAAAATAAATTAAAAACTACCTTTACTAAATTTATCAAACAAAAAATCAACTTGTGATCTATTACCAGGTACGCGATATAATCCTTCAAAATCTAAGCCATTAGATTCTATAAAATTAACACATTTTTCCATAAAAAATGGAATATAATTATTTTCGCTATTTCCAAAATCATTCCAATATTTATCTTCTTTTGAGTTCTTTTTGTTCTTTTTGTTTTTAGATACTTTTTTTATTTCTATTTTGTTTTTTTTTATTTTTGGTTTTTTGAACTTGGATTTGTCTACTAAAATATTATCTAAAAAATTTTAAAGTTAGCAAAATAAATTTTTTTCAATCAAAAAAATTCACCTTGTAATGCTGATAAACTAGGAAGTTCACCAAATTCTTTTTTCTTCAAAAAGTTTTGGCTGCTAAAATTTTTTAGCTTATTAGGATCATTACATTCACCATCACTTTCACTAAAAATATTAATTTCATCATAGCTTTTATCAATTAATTGGTTTTTATATTCAAAAGTTGAAGACTGAGCTTTGGTTAAATCATTATTTGAATCCTTAGTCAAAATAAAAAAAAATTAATAAAGTTTTGATGATTAAAATTAAGTACTAACTTTAAAATGGTCATATTCTTGTGTTTCTGGACTTGCTACCATTGGTAAATTTTTATGGCTTAATTTTATTCTACCAACAGCATTTGTGATGTTATCAAAATCTTTCAAGTTAAGTTTACCCGGCTTTTAATTACAAAAAAAACTTAGATTAAACCTATTTTTTAATAATAAAAACTTACCTTTTTAAGTTGTTTTTTATTTTTTTCTTTAGATAAATTTTTGTTCCGATCAAATCTACCTGTAAGTTTAAAAGTTTTAAAAAAAAAATAGAGATAAGTTTTTGGAAAAGAAAAGAATTCAGAAAGGAAATTAAACAAGAATTACCAAGAGAAAAATAGTTTGGCTCATTTTCAAATGAATTAGGCGCAGGCTCTGGCGGAGATTGAGAACCAAGATCTTTAAAAAATTAATCAATAAATTATACTTAATTAAGTTGATTAAAAACTTACTAATAAGCTCTGAAATAATGTTTTCATTATCTTCTTCACTCATTTCATCAGATAAAGGACTATTAGGTTTACTTAAAACTTTCCTTGAACCAGTTGTTAACAAAAAATCTTTAGATATTGTTTTAAGACCTTGTTTTTCTTTCAACTCATCTAAAACAGATTGTTGTTGCTTGATCACATAACGATGTTTTTTGAGACCAAAAGAACTTGCATCAAGTAAAGATCGAGAACGCTCTGTTGTAAAATATTTCCTTGAATTCAAACCTATATCAGATTTTTTTTGTTTTGGAATTTGTTTATTTTTTTCTTGTAAAAATTTATTTTTTTCGTTTATAAAACTTTCATTTTGATCCTTAAAGTTTTTATTACTGTTTTCACTACCGATTGATGAACATGAAGAAACTGGTAAATTATAAGTTGAAATTTGATTACTTCTAGATGAAAAATTAATATTTTTATCTCCTAAAGGCTCAGGTGAATTAGGGTCATAATCATTTACTGAAGAATAGTTTGGTGAAATAGTATTTTGGCTTTGATTGTCATTAATTTGATTTAAATGTCTAGACAATAATTTAATTTTTTTACCTTGTTCATTTGAATTTGAGTAATCTAATGAATCACAACTTAAAAAGTTTTTATGTAAAAGATCTTTTAAGTTAAAGTTAATAGTTTGAAGTTAGTAAAAAAAAGATAGATTATTAAGAAAAAAAACTTACCTGTTTGCATAAGTTTATAATTTTTTATTTGACTAGGCTTTAATAGATTTTCACTATTTTGATTCATAATGGACGCATATATTTCGGAATCATCACTTGGTGTTGTCATTCTTTCATTGTAACTACTTAACAAAGGACTAATTTGGTTATTTAACATTTTGTTTTTGTGTTTATTGAGTTCTCTAAAATCTTCTATTTTTTTTAAAAAAGTGTTGGATGGTATCTTCTTATAAAAACAAGCATCTTCTTCATCTTCTATTTCATTTATCATTAAATTTTCATCAATCAAATCTTGATTTAAATCTTCTTCTTCATCTTCTTCATCATTATCTCTGTCTTCATAATCATCTTCAATGAAATCTTTAGATAGATTTTTTATAATTTTTTTTTCTAATTTAGAATCTTTATTTTTTAATTTTTTAGACAAAACATATGATTCTTGTCTAGTAGGCAAAGGTGGTGGTATCTTTAAAATATTTGAGTCATAAGACTTATGTAAACTATCATTTGAAGAAGATTTTTTTTTGATTAAATTATTTTGATCATTTAAATCTACCTCAAAAGCTTTTTCTATTTGTGGTTTACGTTCAAAAACTTCATTGAAAAAGTTTTCAAAAATATCAATATTATTTTTTGAATTTCCTTTTAATTCATATAACATATTTGATAAGGCAAAATGAGCGTTAATTCTTTTTGCAAATGAATTAGATTTTTTGATTAATTCGTTATTAAGTTTTTCGTTAAAATATAGTTGAGGATCAGCTAAGTGAAGTAAATTACCATCGGTAATTACTCCAAAAATTTGTGTTGCAGTGTTTGGAATATTATTTGTGAAACATTTTAAAACTTCAAATGAAGATTTACGAATCGTAGAAAAAATTAAAAAAAATCCATGCAATAATTCATCTCTATAAGCTTGAGATCCATGATAAGAAGTTAATATAAATTCAACAGTTTTGAAAGAATTATTTATAAATATTTCAATTATAAAAGAAGAAGATGAAGTTACTTGAATTGGTTTATTAGTTTTAATAGAATAATTTATAAAAGGACTAATCACTTGTTCAATAGTATGAATATCACCACAAAAAAGACACATTAAAATCCTAATAACTGGATAATTTTGTTTCGAATTCTTAATATCAAATACAATTTTTTGATGCATTTCTTTAGGGTTGATCGCTGATTGGTTGTATAATTTCAAAAAATCTGCTCTTTGTTCCATTTGTTCAAACAAAGCAAATAATGCCTCTTTAAGTAATTGTTCTTCAAATTTAGAGTCAGTATTTTTTTGTAAGTTAGAAACATCTAAGAATATTGATTGTATCATTTTAGCTCTTATTTGTCCTTCTTCTCTCAAATAATCAATTTCCTCTTGAGATAAGTTACAGTTTGGACTAAAAAGAAAAATAATTGGCAAACCATTACAAGGCAAGTTTTTTTCGCTCTTGTTCAAATATTTTGTTTTTTCAATACATTTTTGAATATAATCAAGAGATTTAGAGCTGGAGTAAATGCAAAAACATCCATAGTTTGTGGAGCTTGTTGAAAAGGCCTTAGATAATAAATGTTGATCTTTAAATCCATTTTTACCATTAACTAATTCAAATTTTAAATCTAAACAAAAATTTTTTTTCTCATACTTTTGGCTTATTTTCTAAAAAAAATTTAAATTAATTCAAAAAATAAAGTATAGTGAAATTACCTTTAATTCGTATTTTAAATCTTCAGCTAAATGATTAGAACCAACTAAAACAATATTTGCGTCTTTGAAAATATATTCTTTTAATTTTGAGTCTTTGTCAGTTGAGCAAAATTTCCTTTAAGAAAAATATAAAAATAAAATAAAATTTCATTAAGAATTTAATACGAATACCTTGAAATTGAAGCTATAGTTTGTTCTATTAGTACATCAATACAATTTGGATAAAAAAAACAGTTTTCAACGACAGGATTATGAATAAAACTTAAATGTCTTAATAAAGCTAAAGTTCTATCTTGATCTAAATTATCTAAAGCTTTAAATCTTATATCATCACTCAATTTTTGATTTATTTCACAAATGTCATCTTCTGTTACAATATTTTTTACAGAAGCAAAATGATTAAACAAAATTTCGTTTTCAAACAAAAGTTCTTGAAAGTTTGATTTTGCTTTTTCAGTAATTGAATTTTGATGCTCTTCATAAATATCCATTATATTTTGTTCACTTAAATTTTCATAACATTCTCTTCCCATAAATAAAACTCTAACTTCATTTAAAGGTTTGCCTAAAGAATTATTAAAAAAATTAGATATTTTAAATTAAGCTTTTTTGTTTTATAATTATACCTGGTGTAATATACCCTGTTTCTTCTAATAGTTGTTTAAATTGTTGTTTCATTTCTGATCGTTTTAAATTAATTTTTAAAGTATTTCTAAACTCATAAAAGCAATTTTCTGACTCTGGTGTTTCAAGTACATCAAACGGTATCATAATGTCTTCTGGGTTATCATTTTTTTGAATAATATCAGCTTCATACCATGGACAATTCGAGTTGATGGCAAAATACTGATCAAAATTAGGATGTTCTATTATTTTCATTTTAGCTAAATTCCACATAGCTAAATTGTCCAAATCATTTTTATAATTTTTTATATTTAATTGATTGCTTTCAATTAATTCTTCTTCAAAATTGTCTCCTAACAATATACTCAAGACATGAGGTAAAATTTTCAAATAAATTTGTAATTTTTGCTTTAATAACTGTTCTTTTAAATTTTTTATATGTAGTTCGAAAAGTTTTTTAGCGTTATCGATTCCAAAAAGTTCTGTATACTGATGATATTCTGGTTGACTGCAAATCCAATTAGAGCATTCAAACCAATTTAAGTTAAAATCGAAAAAACGATTTTCTATCAAACTTTGGTATGCTTGAAATACTAAATTCATATGCTCTTGACGCAATCTTGAAGCTTCATAAAAACTTAAGTTAGGTTTACATTTAATTTTCTTATCTATTAACTGAGCTAACTGAAAAAACGCTTGATCTACATTAATATTTTTGTGAGAAGATGTTTCTACTAATATTATATTATAATTTCTATACTCTTTACGCTGTAATAAACGTTCAATTTCTTTTACGTAAATTTCATTAGGCTCGTCATTTTTTGTTGTTGCCACAACTATTGGCTTCTTAGTTTTCATTAAGCAATTTAAAATTAATGCTGTTTGTTCAAGAGCAAAATCTAATGTTCTACCTTGAATTACACTAACATCAAAGCAACAAATAAAGCCATCTACATAAAACTTTCCATCTATTAAATAATTTTGAGGATATTCTTTTTCAATGCCTAATTGATTTTTACAGATATACATTAATTTTTCAGGTGAATGAAGCTTTAAATTTTGTATACGTTTTAAATATGGTTCAGTTTTACCCGTATTAAATGGTTGAAAACAAGCATCATCAATAAATTCTGTATGTTCAATCACTGAAAAATTAACATAGTTACTGGCATTACTTATCAAAGTAGAGTTATTGTTGTAATAGTTATTTTCATAATAATAATCATTGAATTTAGTTACATTTCCCCAATAAAGCCAATGATCGTTATTAACAATTCTACCACTAAAGTCTGTTTGACTTAAAACACTTATATGATCATAATTATAATCATCAGATTTTGGACGAACAAAACGATTACATATACATGATTTTCCAACACCTAAACACCCTTTTTCTTTTTCTGTTCCTGAAATGCCAACAACAGCAATATGTAAAAGTTTGTTTGAATGACTTTTAGTGTTCAAAGTATTACTAATAGTATGACCTAACGTATTTGTAAAATTAGAAAACATTTGATTAGATACTGGTGAGTAAAAACTTAAATTATTTTTTTTTTAAACAAGCTATTCAAACGTTTGTTCATTTAAAAAACCAATTTTTGAATTAGATTTTAGTGTTCATTAGTTTTAAATTAACCAGTTAATAGCAAAAAACAGAAGTTTTTAAGAAATTTAATTTATTGTTCTTCTACCTCAAACATTTTTTTTAAAATTATTTTGTTTGTTAAAAAAAGTTTTTAAATTATCTAGTGTATAAAATGATGCAAATTTTAAAAATTTTACTAATTAAAACTCAAATTTTAAAAAAAATATTAGAGCTAAATTTTCAAACTAAATAACTTTTAAACTGGCTTTTTTCACATTAAAAAAAATAAAAAAAATTATTCAAGTTTACTTTGTTACGTGTCGATTTAAAAACAAAAAAATTTGGAAAGTTTTTAATTTTTGTTGAAGTACCAAAATAATGAAATAAAAATGAACATTGAATTGAAATTGTATAACTTTGGTTCAATAATACGATTTGATGAATTCTTGAATTTTAAAAAAGATAATATAAAATTAAAACTTGATGCTGATGATAATTTTTTTGAGTGAAATAAAAATGAAATTCATAAAATAGCTTGATTAGATTAAAAGAAATTGAGTTCTTTTTTAAAAAAAAATAACTTTTGTAATAGACATTTAATATAAATCACGATAAAACAGAATTTGATTTTTAAAAACTTGAAAACTAAAAAATATATATTTTCTTTCAGTATATCTTACACACTTCATATTCAAATAAAATTTGTACATCTTCTTTTCATTATATATGAAATCTATGAAGATTTTTTTTTCTATATATTTGGACGAAAACAACAAACATTAAAACTTGAACTGTTCAAAAACTTTGTTTTTTTCAAATTTTTTTGAAAAAAATTTAACTTTAAAACTGTGATTAATTGTTAGTGATTTTTATATCAAAACGTCAAAAAAAAATTTTTGGTTCAACTGTATTTTTAAGTACAGTAAAAAAAATTTTTGTGTTCTTATTTTAAATTAAAACTTACTGAAATCAACCTTATCTTTTTGATATTGAAAAGACAATTGCCTACTTTGGTCATATTTACCTGTTGTATAAAAAAAAATTTTAAATTATAAACCTGTCTTCTACAACAACAAAAAAACTTATTTTGTTCTGTTTAGTGTTTATCTTTTTAATAAAAAAAAATAAAGAGTTTATTTAGATCAAAATTTAAATTCTTTTTATACTAGCGCCTTCTGTAAAAACTGTAGTTTTAGAAAAAAAGTAAAGTAACTACTCCTATTGACAAATTATTATAAAATTAAATTTCAAACGATTTTAAGTTTTTCATTAATTAAAAACATAAATTTATGAATACTTACAAAGTAAATTGCAATTATTTTCATTAAAATCAATCAAACTAAAAGACAGTTATTGTTTAAAAAAGATTATGAAAATAAATTTTAATGAATATTTTTTACAAATGTATAAACATTTTTATTACAAATAAAAAAAATTTATAAAATAACTAAAAGATTCCTTGCAAAAACAAGTAAAAAATAATATATATTATAATTTATTCAATATATTTGGTCATTTAAATTTAAATTAAATTAATCTGTTTTCAATACCAAACAACTACGATCAATTGTTTTCAAGTTTTTTTTTTTTTTCAATTTAGCTTTATAATCATCTAAAATATCTTTTCGTTTCAAAACTAAGTGTTTTCCTTTCCAGTACTTTAACATACCTAAAGATTGTAAAGTACTTACAATATCGTAAGCATTAATTGCTGTTTCTTGGCTTAAATCCTTAATAGAAATATTTTCTCCTTCATAATTTGTTAAATAATCAAGAATTACACTTTTCCAATAACTTCTATAAGATATTAATCCTAAATCTGACAAAGGTTTTTCTGGAGAACCTACTTTACATTCAACTTTACTTAATAAGAAACCTAAAAACAAAAAATTAATATACTTTATTTTTAAACAAAAATTATTACTTACTAAAATCAATTAACATTCTTCCAAAACCTTGCTTTTGGTATGGTGGTAAAGTTAATATGCAAGAAACATTATAATTCAAAAATGAGTTTTTTTCCTTAGAAAAATAACCTACTATGTGAAAACCTTCTGAGTCACTTTGAGTCATTATATAAAACATAAATGGTTCGACATCATAGTATAAAGTTTTGTGATCTAAAAATAATTTAGACAAAAGGCATAAATTTTGACAATAAAATTTGTTTTTTTCCCCATCTATCTCAAAAAATGATATATTATCTTTACGATAAATTTCATTTCCTAGGTGGATATTTTAAAATACATTTTATAGAATGTCTCTCTAAAATTATTGGAGAACCGAAATATTTCAAGCAAAACTCACAAATATATAATTTAGGTAAATTTAAAAATTCTTCTGGATAAGGAGAAGTATACCAAACATCCATTTCATATTTACCCATTTGAATTGAATTTAAAAGATATTCGCCTTGAATGTGTTGTAGGTTTATAATTTGTTTCTACAGAATTTAATTTTAATTCATTTTGAATGAGTTCAGCAGCTCTACATTGAGCTTCTCTAAACATTTCATAATCAAAAATAGGTGTTAGTCCTTTCAAATTAGGTTCTCTCATATAATTTAAAGTATCTAAATTATTTTTCAAACCTCTTGAACTTGTTTGTAAATCTGATTCTCTTATAGAAATAAGTTTTTGTTATTAGATTCTTATTATCGTTTTTTCTATTTGAGATTTTTTAACTGAAGATTTATTTGAAACACCATTTGTCAAATTTGAATTATTTAAGTCAATAGTTTCACTTAGTTTCTTATTTTTGAACTTTTTAATGTTTTGTTATCTTTAAAAAATTTATTTTTTAGATCATTTCGGTTTTATACCTTAATTTGCACTCTTCAATAGACATATTATGATATAAAGGACAATTGGAGACTGTAAAATGAGAATCATCTATACCATTCAAATTTCCTTTCAAATCACATCCTGGAACTATACAAGTTAATTTTTCACTATTTAAATTATTTAATTCTTCAGAAAAAATTCGTTTTTAATTTTTTTCTTATCAACATGATTTATTTCGTTTAAAGATTTTTTCGAAGAACAAATCTTTTTTTTACGTTTTTTTGAATCTAGTTTTAAATGTTTTTTCTTCATCGTATAACTTTCTGATGTTTCACTAGAATCTGTAGAATCTTTTAATTTATATAAAACACTGAATTCTGAATCGTTGTCTGATTGTTCAGAATAACCTAAAAAAAAATTTTGATTAGAAAGAAATTAAATTAAAATAAAAAATTTTTACTGTTTGAGTTATTTTCATTACAGGATTTTGATCTAGTCAATCTTTTCGGATAGTTTTGATTTTTAATTGAATTTTTTTCATTTTTTCGACTAATTTCATTTTTATTTACTATTTTATTATTCTTTAAACTTGAATTTTCTTCAATTTTTACTTTTGATACCTCAGGTTCAATTTTAATATCTTCATTTAATTTATCTGATAATTTTAAACACTCTAAGCAATACTTTTTATTCAGGTTCAATTGTTGAAGTTTATTAGAATTTTTTAAATCTAAATTCATTTTGACACAATACCTATGATATCCTTCATCACATCTTACACATACTTCTAGAGTGTCAGCTTTATTTGAATTGAATCTAGTAGATCTGGATTCATTTTTGCAAATTAAACAAACTTTACAATTTAAACATTTCCATTGAATTAAACTTTTTTGATTTGATAAATTTGATGAACATGACAAAAAATTTTGCTTTTCTTTTTTAATTAAATTTATGGTTGCATTGTTAAGCTTTAGGCATTTTGAAGGATGAAAATACTTTTTACATGAGAAACAACAAATTAATTTGTTAGGTTGATCTGTTTGGTCACAGCAACTACATTTTATTAATTCCTCTTTATTCTTCACTCTTAAGCCACGCTTAAATGAAGACATTTTAAAAAACCAATTACTTAATAGATCTATTTTGATTGATTAAAATTACTAATTTTGAAAAAAATGTTTTGTCTTTAAATAATAAAAACTAATTTATACAAATCAAAACCTAATAAATTAATTGAAATTTAGTTAAATAAATAAAATAGTCAAAAAATGATTTTTTCAAAAAAATAACAATAAAAAACTCTTTAGAACTAATAGATTTTTTTTTTTAAATCAAAAAAAGTAAACAGAAAATTAAGACGTTAAGAATATACTGCGCATGACTATAAAAGTCAATTTCTAATCAAGACACACATCACAGTCAATCTATAGGGTATTATTTTTATTGAAAAAATCATTTAATTGATTAAATTATAACAAATGTTCTTTATGAAAAAAATTTAATTAAAACTAAACTAGAAAATTAGTTAATTTTTATTTTAACTAAAACTACAATAAATAACCAACTGTAAAAATAGCTTTACTTATAAGAAATTTTATCTGCGCAGACTCAAAATTATTAGCAATTAAATGCTAACATCACAAAATCATCAAATTTAAAAGTTTATTAGATTCAAATTAAATTACTTATTTTTTTAATTTAAATTAAAATAGAATAAAAATTTTCAGTATTATATTGCTCTATTTTAGTAATTTTATTTTACAACAAAGTAACTAGTGCTTTTATTTAATTTTTCTATTATAAACTTGATTTTAGTTTAAGCTACTGTTACAATTGATCTTTGTTTTTAAACGTGTAATTTTTAAAATAAACTTATATTTTTTGTTTTTATTTGAACAAAATTATGTTTTTTTTTTTTGTAAATTATAGTGTATTGTAATTTTAAACTTATGGTTCAAAATATTTTTCAAAAAAATTAAATTAGAGATAAGAAAAAAAAAATGAATTTTTTAAAAAGTGGCTGGAATTCGGTTTTAGGAAGTAGTGAACCTGCACCTCAATCTTCTGTAGCAGATACAATTGAAAAATTAATTGAACGAGTAGAAACGTCTACATTAATTGAAGATAGAAGAGATGCTTGTAGAGCTTTAAAATCATTAGCAAAAACGTATCGTTTAGAAGTTGGTGCTCAAGGAATGAATGCTTTAATCACTGTACTTTTAACTGATACCCATGACAACGAAATAATTAGTTATACTTTAGATGCTTTGTGTTATATTATTACAGGGCCTCAAGAAGATCCAAATGATTATGAAGGTATACAATCTCCAAAAGAAGATACAGAAGATTTAGGAATTCAATTTACAGAAATTTTTGCAAAAAAAAAAGAGAATGTTGCAATTTTAATAGATTTACTTGCAGAAACTGATTTTAAAGTTAGATGGCCTGCTTTAAAATTGTTAACTGGTTTATTAAGAAACAAATTAAGGTATATACAAAGATTTAGTTTAGATAAAGCTTCAGGGAATACAAAAATAATGGACTTATTACAAGATAGTCGAGAAATAATAAGGAATGATGCAATTTTATTATTAGTTCATTTAACAAGAAGTAATCCTAATATTCAAAAAATTGTGACTTTTGAAAATGCGTTTGATAAGTTTTTTGATATTATTTCAATGGAAGGATACACAGATGGAGGAGTTGTTGTTGAAGACTGTTTAATAGTTTGTCAAATTTGCTTAAGAATAATTCATCTAATCAAATTTTATTCAAGAAGGAAATTATATAACAAAGCTATTGCCTTTTTTAGATATTACAGATTATATTAATTGGTGTCCTCAAAAAGAAACTAATAATCTTATTTTTACTTTACGTGATTCGTACCTTAATTTCTCCTACTAATCCATCAAACATTACATTACCTGTTCAAAAAATAATTTTACAAAGCGGTTTGTTTAGTAAATTATGTGAAATGTTATTAACAAAAGGAATTCCAGAAATTGTTTTTTGAGCGAAACAATAAATACAGTTGGTGAATCAATTAGAGGAGAAAATTTTAATCAAAAATATTTTTAATTTAAACACTTTAGTAGATCCTCCAAAACCAATAATGGTTGTTTTATTAATGTCAATGATAAATGAAAAGCAATCTTTTATATTACGCTGTGCCATTTTATATTGTTTTCAATGCTTTTTATACAAAAATGAAATTGGTCAAGATCAAATAATACAAACTTTATTACCTAGTACAATAGAAGCATCTGAGGATGTAAACGTAGGTCAACTATTATGTAGTGGTTTATTTAGTCAAGACCCTATTTCTCAATGGTTTGTAACAGTTGCTTTGAGTCATCTCTTAATTGATAATAAAGCTCAAAAAAGCAATTATTAAGAGTTCAAATAGCAACAGATGTAAATAAAGTGTACCAATACCTTTATTTACCAGCTGTTGTAATTTATTACAAGAAACTAACAGATTTCATTCAAAATTAGGCTTATTGATTTTATTGTCGACTTGGTTATCAAACTGCTCATTCGCTGTAATACGTTTTTTAGAGATTACAACTAGTGTGCCATTTTTGATATCTCAAATATCTTTAGTAGAAGGAGATAGAGTGTGATATGTTAGTCCACGGGATGTGTGCGTTTTTATTAGGAATTTGTATTAAATATAATGATGATTCTGTTCGTAATTTTACTAAAGAAGATATCTTACAGCTAATTAATAAAAGAATTGGATTAGATTCATTTATTGACAAAATAAATCAAGTATCTAATCATGAAACTTATAGCTCAACTTTGCAAAAGCCAATAATAAAATTTAAAACAATTGAAGATGTCATTTTAGATCATGAGTATTGTAAATTATTTAAATCATTAGAAACTGACATTATTAAACTTGTTAAAGTTAAGCCTTCAGATCAATCAAACCCAGAATCAAATTTAACTGACGAACAGCATAATTTATTAATTCAGTATAAAAATTTGATTAGAGATCAAGACTCTCAAATAACTCATTTACGAAAAGAATTAATTGATTCTTTTGAAAATTTAAAAATAACACAAAATGAGCTTAATGAAACTAAATCTAATCTTGATCAATTAAAAGATGAAAATGCTTTATTAAAACAAACAATAAATTACTGGAATAATTCTTTTCCAACAAATGATAATTTTAATACAAGTAATTTACCTGCATATTTCTCTAATCTCAAGTAAGTAATGTTATAAAAAATTTAATTTTTTTATTAAAAAATTTTTTTATTTAGCGTTCAACAAGAAAATCAAAATAATTATAATTATCCTAATTCTTTTAATTATAACAATGTTCAGAACTGTCAAAGTCAAACTATAGATAATTCAGCCATAAACAGTCAATATTATGCATATAATAGTAATATTAATTCACAGATTCAAAATTATAATCAAGTTAGTCAAGTAAATTATAATCCAGTCAATATAGAAAATAATTCAACTAAAGAACTACCTTTATCTAAAAATGAAGAAAATAATTTACCTAAAACTAATGATACATCTAATATGAATTATCAATATAATTTTAACCAACAAATAGTTGGACAAAATTCATACGAGATAAATTCACAACATACAGAAAGCAATTCACAGCTGCCATTACAAAATAATAATTTAAATTTAATTAAACAAACAGAAAATAATTTAGGATCTACACATAGGAATATAAACTTTCCAGTTGAACAATATCAAAGTATAAATTCTAGTTTTAATTCTGTTGATAAAACTGAAAAAATTAATAATGTAAATGAACAAAATACTGAAACTGGTTTAAATCAATTTGTACAACAAACAACAGAAAATTCCAGTACTTCTTTACATTAAACTGTTAATTTATTTGAAATTTTTTAAGTTGTTTTTTGGTAATTAAAAAAAGATTTTTTTATTTTTTATAGATAAATTATTTTAATAAAAATTTTTTAGAAAACGTTTTGTCAATTCTTTTTTATTTGCAAATGTTTTCCTACAATGTAAATTCAAAATAAAATCTAGGTTAAGCTAAAATTAAAAAAAATTTTAATTAAAACGGGAAACTAGTATCAAGCAAAAGAAACTTTCTTAATTTTATAGATTTATACTAAATAAGAAACCTTTTTCAAAACTATTTCTTAGTGCTAAAATAGAGAAAACTTATTAATTAAAATTTTTAACTATTACAAAATGAATAAAATTATCAAATGCCATAGACATAATAAAGACAAACCTAAGTTAATCTTAAAAAAATTTTAAAACTGAAACTTAATGATTTTGTTAGTAAGATTATTTTAAGTATTCTGAAACAAAAAAAAAATTTGGCAGGCTTACTAACCATAAAAAGAAGATCCCATAGCTTTTAAATATTTCATATACAACTAAAAAAAAGGGATGTTTTTAGAAGATGCCAGTTTTCTCTTTTTAAGAATGCAAAACAAAACTCGGCATACTTAATTTTCTGTCATCTTTTCTCTTCTTAACTCTAAACAAGTTTTTCAAAGAATATTTTGCCTCATTTTTACATAGATTTTTTTAACGAAATTTTTAGAAAATGTTTTTAAAATAACTTTTGGCTATATAGAAACGCAATACTGTTTAGATGATGAGGATTATAAAGTACAAAAAACAATTATAACGTGGAAATAAACTTGTTTAATTATGAAGATATTTATTTCAAGATTTAAAAGATTTCTTTTGTGTAGTTTCTTTGGATAGATTTAATCAATATTTAACTTAAAAATAATTCCCCTTTCTTAAAATGTGAGCAAACTTTTTTTGTGAATAGACAAAAATTAACATTTTAATCAGTCATATCAAAAAGTTTTTTAATTTTTAAAAGGTCAAAGTGTTTAACTTTTGTAAATTTAGTTAACTTCATAGTTTGAAAAAAATATTTTCATAGAAAATCAATAAAATCTTGAAATGAGTATTATAAAATATCGTGTTTACCTCTATCAATAATTTATAATGAATAAATGAAATGAAACCTGAAAATCATTATCTTGACTTTTAGAGTTTTTAAAAAGAAATCAATTTTTTCAGTAACTTAAAAAAAAATTTTTCCGTTCTTCAAAAATTAATGATAGAAAATTGCATTTGGCAGCCAAAAATAAAGCTAAATTCACATTAGAAGAGCAAAAAAAAATGAAATGAATCTTCAAAAATTCAACTAATTTTAATTCTTTGAAACTTACAAGCGTAAAGTGCTCGACCTAAAATCGTCTTTTTTGTCTTTCTCTAGTTTTTATTACTGTTTTTTAATTTTGAGTGTATAATTTGATTAAAAAATGTAACAAAATTAAAAATTTTTTTAAAGTCTCAATTGGTTTTTATTAAAATTAATTGTGTTGCTAAAATAATGTTTTTGTTAATTTGTTGAATTATCATCTAAAGAAATACTTTTTTCATTGAAACTTAAATTCAAAAAGTCTAACTTGTATAATGTCAAACCAAATAGGGCCAGGAGGAAGAAATTTTGGTGCTACACAAATTACTGTTGAAAATTATGATCAATTAACAAATGAACCATCTGATAATCAACAAGTTCCTCAAGTTGCAGTTGGAGGAAGATATGATTTTGATGACGGAGGGCTTTATGTAGGAGGATGGTTTGAAGGTAAAGCAAATGGTTATGGAATTTGCACAGGGCCAAATTGTCAAGGAGAATATTCTGGTAGTTGGAGTTTCGGTTTTGAAGTAAGATTAAATTTTTTTTAAAATCTTTTTAAATTTAAAATTTTTTTTCTATTAGGTTTGTGGAATTTATAAATGGCCTGGAGGTACAACTTATCAAGGTCAATGGCAAAATGGTCGAAGACACGGTTTAGGTGTAGAATATCGAGGTAGTTGGGCTTATAAAGGAGAATGGACTCAAGGAAATAAAGGTAGATATGGTGTCAAATGTAGTAATTTATGTCCAGCAAGATATGAAGGTACATGGGCAAATGGATTACAAGATGGTTATGGATCTGAAACTTATGCAGATGGAGGTAATTATCAAGGACAATGGTTTAGAGGTTTAAGGCATGGGTTTGGTGTGAGACAATCAGCAAGCTACGGATCTGTTTTAGGAATGACAACAATGAAAAGTAATTTTTTTAGTGGTTTAAATACAGTGGAAAAAGGTTCAACTCAATCATTAGATGCAGATGGAAAATTAACAAGTAGAAAAGATATAAATATGGTGAGAGGGGGATTTGTTTTAGTTGGTAAATTAGGCTTTAATGATGCAAAAAATAAATTTTATAGAAGACGAAATTCTGTTATTGAAAAAGGCAATACTCAAAAAACAGGAATATTCCGTGGTCTTTTGAAAAAACAAAAATCAACAGGGGATATAGACATGTCAAATGCTTCTGCAACAATTTCCAGATTGTCTAATCCAGCTTCAGGAATACATTCTGTTAGCTCTTCTACAGATTCAATAAGTTTAAGTGGGCATTTAAGATTTGGAGGAAGTAGTGCTGCATTAAATAAAGCTTACAATAAACAATACAGCCAAGATTACGATGGACAATCAAACGCTTCATTTGTTCCACAACTTAGTGAAAACATTGACCCTTCTGTTACTGAAACTTATATGGGAGAATGGAAAGAAGATAAACGTTCTGGTTTTGGTATATGTGAACGCTCTGATGGATTATTGTAAGGCTTAAAAAACTTTTAATTTATTTTTATTAATTTGTATTTTATTTTAGATATGCTGGAGAATGGTACAAAAATCAAAAAAACGGATACGGTGTAACAACTTATCCAGATGGAACAACAGAAGAAGGAAAATACAAAAATAACATTTTAGTAGCTTCTTCGAAAAAAAAAATTGCTTTTGTTTTAAGGCCAACAAAACTCAAAGAAAGAATAGATTCAGCAGTTGCTGCATCTAGAACAGCTCAGCAAACTGCAATGAAAAAAGCCGATATTGCAATATCAAGAACAGCTACTGCTCGTGATAAAGCTGAACAAGCTGTTATCTCAGCAAATCAAGCTCAAAATGATTCTAAACTTGCTGTTGTTGCTGCAAAACAATTCGGTGCTTTAGTTATTGATCCGACAACAAATACAATTAGTCCTTCTGATAACAATAATTTAAATGACACAGAAAGCATAATAAACCGAATAAAAATTCAATCTAATTTAATAAACTTAAGTGATGGTCAATTAAGTGTACCTGAAATACCATTAAGAAGACGTTTATCTCAGCATAACGAAGCCCGTAAAAGTTTCAGAAATCATAGTTTAAAAGATGATCAAAACAGAGAATTTGATAATCTGCATAAAATAAATGATGAAAATAAAAAAGTAGAACCGTTTTCAGGTATGCAATTAAATCCCCCAAAAAATCCTTTAGATAATAGTTCAATTTATTTTAATAATGATTTAAACAACTTTTCTAATTTTGGTAACCCAGTAGATTCTTCTCAAGCATTTATGAATTCGCAAAAAAATAATTTAATGAGACAAACAAGCTTAAGTCAATCTAATTCCGAAAATCAACAACAATCCTCATCTTTATATCAATCTCAACCTCATTTAGCAAGACCGCAATCTTCTTTGTCTTCTATACACCCATTTACATCTCAACGACCACCATTAAATATACAAACGTCATTCGATTTAGGAAAAGAAAGTAAGCCATTAATAGATCATATGGATCATTATCAAAGTCTACATAATCGTTATGCAAGTACTTCTAAACTAAATCAGCAAAAAACAATTAGAAATAGAACTTTCTCTAGCAGTAGCAATCTACAACAGCCTAGTTTAAATAAGTTTTATAATATGAATAATCAAATAAGACCAGATTTCAAAAAACACAATATTGATTCTACTAATAATCGAGTTTTTTCCAATAACTATCAACAAACTCCTGATTCTGGAATTAGTAGCATAGAAGAACCTAATACAATTAATTACCAAAATCAATTCCAAAATCAACCGCTTCAAATGAATATTAATAAGCAGCAATATCAACAACAAATTTCTCAAATTCCTCATCAGCCGAATTTGAATTTACAGCAAATGAACCAAAATTTAAATAATCAGTTTCCAAACATGAGTCAGTATTTGACTGGGCAAGCTAACATAAATAATTTGCAGCAAATGAATTTGAATAATTATAATCCTAATCAAATGAATAATTTACAAAACCAAATGTTAAACCCAATCAATTTTAACAGGATGATTCCTGGAGTTCAAAACTTGCAATCTTTTCCTGATCAACAAAATTTTCAAAACAACCAAATGCTTCAAAATTTGCAAACTATTCCAAATAATCAAAAAACTCAAAATACTCAAAATGTCAATAATTTAACCGATTTGAATAATTTACAGAGAATATCTAATATAAATGATTTACAAAGTTTACAAAGCTTACAAAATATTCAAAATACACAAAATCTTCACAACAAACAAAATTTTCAACCTTTACAAAACTCACATTTTATATCACAACCTAATTATCAACAAAATTTTGATCTGCAACAACAACCATTTCAACAGCAATTAAATAATAATTTATCTAGTAATCAACCTAATTTAGTGACTTCAAATTATTATTCTTCAAACCAACAAAAAAGTCCTGATCAAAATCAGTTCTTCAATCAATCTGATAATTTTCAAGACAATTCTTTTTTAAACAGAAATGATTCTAATAGTATACAAAATAAACAAAAACAATTAGAACAACATTATGGAAAAGCAGAAGAAACAGTAAATGATCAACCTAAACGAAGTTGGCGCACTGCATCTTTATTTCGTCCAGGTATTCCGATGGGAGATAATAAATCTAAAAATGATTCTTTATTAAAACGTAAACCTTCTTTACAGACAAATTTCAATAAAGATCCTTCAAAATCAGTAATGAGTAGAGAGCAAGTAAGTGTTTTGTCAAGTGCAGAAAGAGAACATAGAAGAAAAGAGGCGGAATTGGCACAAAAATTAGCTCGTAATCCATTTTTATATTTTACTCATTCACAATTTCGAGATTGGTTATTAGAACAACAATTAATTATAATTGTATTAGCAATAAACTTGATTGTTGCACTTGTTTGTTATCATTTGTTTTTTACAGAAAATTAATTTATATTTTTTTTAAAATGTTGTCTAAAAATCTTTTGTAAATAACTAATCATTGCTTACAATAGAATTAAGTTTATAATTATTAATTCAGTTTTAATGTTCTAATTTTGTGTAAATTACTTTGTAAATTGTAAATTTTTTTTTATTTCTTTTTTAATAATTTCTAGTAATTTTAAAGTTTTAGGCAATAAAAATTTCATCATCTGTTTCTTTTTCGTTTGATTATCATGTTAACGATACTTACCCCTACAAAAAAAAAATTCTTTTAATTGAAATAAATTTTTTTTTATTTTTTTAAAATTTGAACATTCAATTGAATTAAGATAAATTTGAAGATTTTTTTTCTATTAAACTTTTAAATTGTCAAACAAAAAATGCATGAAAGTCATTTAAATTAACTAAAAACTAGTTTAGGACAAAAAATAAAAATAAACAAAGTTTTTACATTAAAAGTGAATAATTGAAATTAGTTTGTTTCTAGACATATTTACATAAATATTTTGGACCGAATTTATCAGCTAATTAATAAGAAAATAATTCATAAATAAATTACTTTTTTAAATTTGAAATTAATTTGGATAAAATTTCTTCTACATCTGGGTTTAATCTTAAGCTCAATGAATCTAATTTAAAAAAAAAATTAAGTAAATCAAACTTTATAGCTTTTTTAAAATATTTACCTTTAGATTTACATAAAGAAGTTGGTGATAAAGGGACAGAACTTTTTAGATCTAAAGCATTTAAATTAGGGCTAAAAATTTTCAAAGTAGGTATTTTAGGTTTTTTTTTTAATAATTTGTTGATTAATAGCTGGCATTGCAGGAGTAGACATTCTTCGATTTTTTTTGCGTATTTATCGAATTTTCAGGTAATAAAAAAATTTTTTTATTTTCTTTCCTAGTTAGTTCAGGTACACAATCATTATCTTCTGATAAAGTTTCATTACTTTTTCAAACTCATCCGTTATAATTGTAATTGAAGGTGAACAAGGTGAAACATCATTTTGATTTAATTTATCAAAATCTAAGTTTTCAACTGAAATTTCAATTTGATTTTTTACTTCTGAAAAATAGTTTTTTGTAGATTTCATCTGATCATTTGATGAACAAGGACGTTCAAAATTTTTATCATTGTAAAATTTGAGTTTTCTATCATTTTTTGCAATCAAAGTTTCAGATTTTGAAATAGTCTTGAATTAAGATAAAATTATAATTTTGTAAATTAAATAAAATAATTAATTATTTATTTTATATAATTTCAATGAAAAATATTAAGATTGACCAATGTAGATAAAAATGATTTTATGAAGAAAATTAATTGAAAAGTTTACAAAAACATGAACACTTTATTTACAAACTAAGCTAAAAAACATTCAAAAGAGCAACTTAAATTATACTTTGAAAAATAAAAAACAGTTAAACTTAATAATAAAAAGGATGGAATTTTTAAGAAAAGACAGTTTTAAAGCTTATTTGTTGATGACTTAAAATTTATAAAAAAGGTACGAATTTTTAGCTTAACTTAAATTACTAAATTATTAAATTTTAGTGAAGTTTATCATGTTAAATTATAAACATTCAATTTCTTAAAACTTAAAAACATAAAAATCATTACAACTTTTTGTAGGGTTTTGACAAGACATTTTTTTAAAAAAAAAACGGTTTATATATTTTAGATAAAACAAAAAAAAGGTAAAGTTGATTGTTACATGCCAATTTCAATACCAAAATTATTTTACTTTTGAAGTCTGCTTAATAAATGATGAAATATTTATGAAAATATGATTAAATGCAGATATATTTTTACAAAATAGAAATCATAAGGAAAAATAAAAAACAAAATACAAATATTAAAATTGCTAATTAAGTTTGAAAGATTAATAATTATTAAGCAGTTGGGATATTAAAAAAGATAAAAAATCATTTTCTGCTAAGTCAAGCGAAATTAGAAAAAATTATAGTTCTCTACTATATTGAAAAAAATTGTCTACTTCAGGTTAAATAAAAAAAATTGAGAATAAATAAAAAACTTACCATTTCATTATCAGGTACAGGAGATACACTGAATCTACCAGATCGTGTAATGTTTTCTTTAGAAATCCTATCATTTTTCATATCCCAATTTCCTAAAGAACAACTACGCATCATTCTGTTATTTGAACTAGTGTTAATAGGTAAAGACTTTTTATTTAGATCTGGAACTTGATCATCTGAATATATAATTGTTTCATTAACACTATTAGAACGATTATATTTATTAGAATCATTATCAACTTGAATAATTTTGAATCTTGAATTCGGAGAATCAATATTTTGTCTTAAATCTGAGCTAGAGTTTTGATTTGTACTGTTTTTGTAAAAAATGAACTTTGTGATTCAAATGAATCCAAAGAGTGTTATAATCTCTAACATCAGTTTTTTTATTTACTTCATTTGAAACTGTTCCTAATTTTTCTGATAACGAATCAAAAGATTTGCTTTGACTGGAATGTTTTATTTCATCTAAATCGTTCACAAAGCTTGGTGTAGATGGTGGAGGAGGAGGGAAATATTGAATTAGAAGATCCAACAGAAATAGATGTATTTATAAAAGATTTAGTTGGTTTGAAAAAGTTCGCTTAAAGAAAAACGAGGAGAGTTTGATAAAGAACAAGTTCCATTTATTGATGAGAGAGAAACATTATCCCATGTGTCTCCATTTGATAAACTTACATAATTATTACAGTTTTTACTATTATCTGTACTTTGAAACTTTAAATTTTGATTATTATATTCTAAATTATTTTTTTTTTTATTTTGTGAGCAAATGTATTTAATTTCTCCTAACAACTTATCTACTTCATCATTTTCCGCTCGAGGATTAGTTAATTCTAATAAGTTTAAAACTCTTTATTTTTTTTTAAAGCTTCCAATAAATAGGTTAATCCTTCTTTTTCAATATTATTACCACCTAAATCAATTTGTTTCAGCCTTTCATTTTATTTTTAAGCATTCAGCAAGATGATAAGCACCTGTTTAAAAAAAAAAGTTGCAATGAGTAAAAAACAATTACTCAATGCCGGGAATCGAACCCGGGCCTACTGGGGTGAAAGCCAGTTATCCTAACCACTAGACTATATCGGATTATCTTCTGGTTTAATTATTTTATTCTCTATTAAACCTAAAACTTTCTTCAATCAAGTTCTAACTAAAAAATTAAACATAGATTTTTTTTTACCTTCTAGAAGTGCAGTTCCACAAAATTTAAAATTTAAAATTGAAATAGTGCATCGATCAAATAAACCATCTAACAAGAATTTTTATGATCCTTGGTTACCAATAACGTTGTAAGATAAATCAAGAACTCTTAAATTTCGACAAAAAGGTGCAAGCATTTACAATATGGCATAAGCTACGAGAAGTAACTAGGTTTCTTGATAAGTTCAATATTTTTAAACCATCACCAAGTGACCAGCTGGCTGAAAAGACAAACCATCACAAATTTCACGCAAACTATCATCAGAAAGCTCATTTCCATGAACATCAAGTATCATTCAAGGAATTGAATTATTTAAAAGAGTTGTTTAAGGTTTTTAGCTTCTATTGTAGACAAATAATTTTCACCTAAAAACAATTCCTTTAATGTTGGATTTTCTTTTAAAGAAGAAACTAAAATGCAAAAAAAACCTTAGAATTTTGTTTCAATAGTTTTAATATTTTTGATTACCTAAGCCTGAAAACATTCTTCCTTGGACATTACTATTTCTAAGTAAGAGAAATTAAATGAGATCCTTTTCAGGTGCTCTATAAATAACAACACAAGATTTTTCATTTAAATCTAATTTTTAAGGATAAGATGTTAGGAACCGCATTGTCTAGAAAAATTATTTTTTGATACTACAAAACTTTTAAAAATAAATTATGTACCTTATTTAACATTCGACAAAAAGCTTCCCCAAGCTCTAGAACCAATATTGAGATTATTTGATATGTTTAAATGAGTAGCAGACTCATAATATTCAATCATTTCAAACAAAGCAGTAGCTCCCTAAACAAAAAATGTATTTTAGTTAAAAAAAAAAAACAACAAAAGATATTTACATCTTCATCTAAACCACATCCTTCAAGATCAATAAGCCTGAATTGTATTCTTTTCAATATTTCTTCTAAAGCTTCTATTTGCTTATATTCTAGTTGTTCGTCTTTCAGTATCAAATCATGTCCTCTTATGTTAAAAGCGTTGAAATTCTAAATTAAAAAAAATTAAAATTGAAAAAAACTTTTCAAACAAGTTTTTCAAAATTTTTTGTTTGTATTAAGAAACCTATAAGAAACTATAATTACTTTTTTTTAATTTTATTTAAAATCTAAACTTTTAAATTATTTACATTTCATTTTAATTTTCTATTTTGAAATCTATTACTTAAAAATAGTTCACTTTTAATTTTATATTTAAAAAAAAACTTACCTCT